>CM062198.1:29277500-29392500 GCA_031216445.1 Lateolabrax maculatus
TGTTTGAACATCTCAAACTTTCATTTATGACATACAGTACTGAGAGCAGAAAAGGGATGAAAGAAAATGATTTAAAAAAAGGACCATTGTGTGTTTTGGCCTCTGTTAGTCATTGTGCCAATTCAAGTCCGACGCTGAAGGTCTGTTGCTCTTCAGACACCAACAGAATTTTAACTGAAATAAAAAACAACAAATTGAGATCCTTTGACATAAATTAGCCCAGAGAAGTGACATTAGAAGTTGGGGCATTTAGAATTCAAATATTTGCTACTTTAATAAAAAGCCAGAGCGGGCTAAACAGTTATTGTTCTGGTTAGCTCACTTCTTTCCAACTCCACACTTTTAATTGTTAGAAATTCAAAACCTGATGCAGCTCCGAACTTCTAACCCTTCCCCGGTGTTAAAAGAACAATAACAAGGGTGTGGAGGACCATCTTTTTCTTCTGCTTGTGATTTTTTTAAAAGAGCAGATTGCATCAGGTTCACCTTTACATTACCTCCCACTGTTGTCCATCTTTTTATCTTGAGCTAGTTGCAAGATGTTGCAGGGAGTGCTGGATGCACAAGGGGACGGGCGTAACTGTTTTCACAGGTGTCAGTGGCTTGACTCCCTTCTGATTGGTTGTTGCAGCCCGTGGCTCTGGTATAAAAACACTGTCGTGTCCTATTGAGAGTGTGATGTTTGATGAAGGACTATGACTGAAATGTTGCCTTTTCAATAAACGTAGTGTTGACAGTGTGAAGGGGATTTTAAACTAAAATTTGACATCACTATGTTTAACATGAATACAGTCAAAAGGGTCCAGCATGGCACGTTTGTAGAAAGAAATTACACCATATATACTAAAGTAGACTACATGTATCCCACAATGCAATGTCAAAAGTAGTGAACAAATATTGGTCACTAAATCATTTATTTTACCTTTATTCGTTTTTTTTCCTATTAAAGATTAAAAGTTGACATTTTAAACCCGACGATGGCCAGCATGTGACTCGGTGTAACTTATGTTACATTAGGATCACTAACATAAGGGTTCCCTGGCTTTGTTTCTCTTCAAAGCTTTCACACTAGTTGGCTTTCCCTGTCACAGTCAGATGAAGGGGAAAATAACATCATTAACAAAGCGTACCGCAAGCAGTTAAATGACGTGACTGCTTTGATTATGTTGCTATTCGTCTGCCCTGCAGTGTGGAATTACTCTCCTCCTGGGCATTATGAGAGAGAACGCAGCAGTTTCTCACAGATCCCTGTCAAAAGGCCAGGAGCACACCCTGCCTTGTCCTGACATGACAGGCCAACAAGTCTTTGCAGCAGAGGTCGAAGGTCAAGGGGGGAGGATGAGGAGGGGGTGTCAAAGGCAACAGGAAGGGCAACAGGGTCAAGCCAGTGCAGTTACATGGCTCTCTGTTCGCGGTTATTGTCTCGACCTTACAACGAGTGCATGCTAGAAGGGGCACAGGGACGCAGCGGCAACAATAGGCACAGGAAAGCACACAAACTGGCATTGTTAGTCTCATGGGTTTGTATACAAAGAGCCGGAACATAGACAAAACAGAATACACAAGGCTGAACAGGGCAGCCTGTACAAAGGAGCTCAGGGGTTTTTTATAGACGCACCCAGAAAATATTAACCAGAGAAATACAAGGCCTTATAGCAAGGAACATTTCTGTACCTGAAGAGTGATCGTGGGTTAGGAGGAGGAATAAATTTTTTTCTTCACAAAATGGAGAAAATATAGATACTTTGGCGTTATAAGATGCTAAAAACACAGCCTAGTGAGCTGCAGGCTTCAGGTCAGATGGACGACGGCTGTGAACCTACGTTCGTAACTCTGTTGGCGTAACGGGCCTTACTGTTGTCAAATGATTGCCAAATTAGACCAAAAGATCGCAAAAATTCTACTCATTGCAGTGCTTTTTCAAAGTAGTGCAGTCACGTGCATTATTGACCTGACACGTCACTGTGCAAAGGTTTTTATTAATATTAATAACAATATTTTCCATAGAAAAAATAGTATAATTGTGTATTTTTGAATCTCAAACAGCCCCGGCCCCGCGCCAGACATCCGGCACAGTGCAGGAGAACCTAAAGCCAGGCAGAGTTCATCTGAAATGCAATTATTTTAGGGTTAAAAAGATGTTTATGAAATATCCAGCAGCACAGTAAACCCGGCAGCTACCACGGCTATTGATCAATGAGTCAATCAATTAAAATCATTTATCAAGCAAAGATGCTTTGATATGATAATATACATACATAATATAATACATATAATAACTAATGATATTTTTAGCAGATTTGCTGCTCTTCTCTGTTACATTACTGAACATTAAATATTGTTGTATTTAGGGCAAAACAAGCTATTCAAAGATCTAGGTCATCCAATAACTGGGAAATTATTGACAAATTAACTGATAATGGAAATTTAAGATATGTAAGTTACATCTTCCAAACTGTCCAATAAGTCATTCCATTTCACCATAAATTATGGCATATTCCTTTAAATACATTTCCTAAATATAACTGAGTTGTGTTCCTATTGTTGGTTGTTTGCCAGACACTGATCACTGGATGGAGGTCACAGTTTGCCCACCTTTTATTTACGACACTACATCCCTGCTGACACCTGGGTGTTCCTACCACCCACATCGGGTGTCTAAATTCAGCGAGTGGAGATAAGCAGAGTCCCGTCCTTGCCACTGAAGCTTTGCAGAGGTCAGCAGGAAGGAAGGGAAGTGCTGCAGGACGATGTGAATGCTATCACCGCCGAGCAGAAACCAGTAGGTAGGCTGCCCTTCTGTTTATGGAGCTGTCGTTACCGCCGTGATTGATGGCTCACTACAGACAATCCGAATCTCCCTCACGGGCCACATGGCGTGGCGGGAGACGAAGTGGGAGAAGCAAAAGTCCGTGAGAGTGTTTGTGTGTGGAGAGCACTGGGGGGGAAAAAAGACGACTTGTAAAACCAGCTTCAGCTGTGGTGAACTCATCTATACTGTGATTTTCTAGACGTCCTACACTGTAAAATCTCATGAAGAATTAAATCAACTCATCTTTTATCATTTACTCATGTAATGTAAGTTACATTCAGAGTACTTGAACTGAACCAAATAAAATAAACCTTTGAGTACTAATTCAGTTAAGTCATATTATTAAGGCAGTGTGGTAACCCATGCATTTTACAGCATATGTGATCCTGAATATCTCCAAAACCAAGGCCATTAATTTGCTGCTATAACGGCCTCCACTCTCCTGAAGGCTTTCCGCAAGATTTTTGAAAGTTCCTGCATGAATTCAGCCACAACAGCATTAGTGAGGTCCAACACTGATGTTGGGTGGTAAGATCGGGCTCGTTCCACTTCATCCCAAAGGTGTTGGATGGGGTTGAGGTCGGGGCTCTGTGCCGGCCGGTCAAGATCTTTCTCACCAATCTCAGAAACCATTTCTTACTGGAACTGGCTTTGTGCATGCTGAAACAGGAAAGGACCTTCCCCAAATTGTCGCCACAAAAGGTGGAAGCACACTATTGTCTAAAATCATCATTGTATGCTGTAGTTCCCCCTTAACTGGGACAAAAAGGGCCCAGACCCAGAGTACACAGACGTATGTGGTGTCCACACATATGGTTTAATTATGAATTCAGTGAGTATACAATAGCGTAATACTCACTCACTGTGATGTACTGTATACACAGGACCAAGCTTGAAGTGTGGGCTGCTTTTAGAGCCGACAACTGCAAAAAATAGCACCTTGAACAGCCTGATTGAGCCTTTGTCTCCTCTTTGCACATTTCACTCCTTTATCTTGAATCATTAATGGTTTCTTCCTTCTAAAACTTGGAAGCAAACTCAGTGGAGCTTGCACCTATTTTCTCTCTATCAAAAACCGTCCAGCACTTAGCATCTCTACTGTCCTTTTCAGACTTGTTGTCATTGATGGTATTACTTATTCATCTGAGCTTCAGCTGCGCCAGCACTTAGGTTGGTGACCTTTCACGCCAGACTATGCTGAGAATAATGGCCAGGACAGCCAGGTACACTTTGAGCAGAAATCTATGTTTAGGCAGAAAAGAATAAGTCACTTGTGGTAAAAGGTGCAGCTAATGCAGGGCTACCACACCTCAGGCCACAGCAGCTGGGGACACAGGGCTTCCTCTGCTTTTCAAATATTTATCCCCTCATAGCGTGAGACACAGCATGGGATGGAAAACAAGATGGAGTCCTGCTGGGCCTGGGATCTGCCAGTGTACACACATACACACCAGGACAAACACAGCAAAGAAAAAACAAACAGATGGGCAGATTCAGATGTCAGAGACGTACATGCGCCCCCTTTTGTAACCACGACCACAGTGTTTAAACCCACTGCTGCCTGCCTGCCTGCATGCCTGCTGAAAGAGCAGCCTGGAGTTTTTAGGATCTCCTCTGTTGAATGAGCAGCTAGCCTGAGGTCGGGTTCAGGGGGAGAGCAGGGGAGCGTCTGCTGACAGATCGCCTTTACTCCCCGGCTGGTTGCTGAGCCATCTTGGGCTCCCTTCCAGGGGATTGTGATTGCATTTTATAGCCTCGAGCATCCTCCTCATGTCATGCGTCCCTCCTCATGTCGCAGACATCTGGTTAGCTCTGGGCTCTCCTGGTCTCCCCTGTGCTCCCTGCTGTGCTGGATCGTTTAAATAAACCAGCATCGCTCGTGATCAGACTCAGAGGTCGCTCCATTCCCCACACCTGCATGCAGACCTGCTTCCTAACCATGGACTGTGTAAAAGAAGTGGACGTAGCCACCATGACGTCACCCATTGGTTCGTGGACTACGGTTTTGAAGCCTCGAGTTTAGCACTTTGGCCGTCACCATCTTGTTTTTATGAACATATGTCCACTTCTTTTATACAGTCTGTGGTCACAGTTCACGGCTATTTAAATGTACAGAGCGCCATGGATACGCATTGCTACGCTTCTTTCCTGATCATACCTGTGACAGCGCCCACCTCTCACTCAAAGCGTCCACGACCTCAATTATGCATAGCTTTAAACCTTAATATAATTTAAACGTAGGTGAATTTGTATAAAGATTAACCCTCTGTACAGTCGTCATGAACTGCAGTTTTTGGCACTTCCGTGTGGCTTCATCTTTAAGCCCAGGACGAAGCTGCTTGTTCCTAACTCACTTAAAGTCACATGACAACTGCAGTTTGAGTCTCGCTTCTCTGTTTTGACACATTATTAGTTTAAAGGGGAAGGTGGAGACGTCAGGCAATAGACAACAGCTACAAGGAACAACCATTGTGTGTTAAGGAAAAGAAACAAGGTTTTTGAATTGAATTTGTGACTTACTGTTTTTCAAATAGTTATAATCAAAAAATTATGAATATATTATTATTTAGGTGCAGGTAATGAATCAGCCCAATCATCTCCCTGCACCTTATTTTACATGTTATATTTTAGGTCCTTTGTTTGATTTTAACTTGTGCAAATATGTTTTCAGTTTAAAATTGACTTGAATCACTATTATTTTAACACATCATGCACAAATTGATGACATGTCACCAAACAGCGCGGGATGAACCCTTCTATTCATTCACGCTCGCCTGTTCAATTTTGAGCAGCATGGAAGCTACTTATTACTCCTCGCTCACCTGCCCCAGCACTAAGATATTCATTATCAAGGTGACTAACCTGCACAGCCATTAGCCGCAACGCTATTCATATCCTGTTAGTTAGCGCAGGTATGCCGTTAACGGACAACATGCCATTAATTCTGCAGGTACAAAGAAAGACGTGACCCCGTTTCAGAGAGCTGCGGTGAGCCTTTTCACCGCCAACACACAGCCGCCGTGTGTTTAACGGGCCTCATAGGGGAAAGGGACTTACAGTGTGTTTACACAGTGGCATCTCTGAGCTGGTATTAATAATAGAGCCACTTAGCATTCAGAGCTCTGGTCTCAGCCACGCTGTTTGTTTCACAGGTCATTAAATTTATGCCGCAGCCCTAATGTTCATTACAGCAGCAAACTGGCCAGGGGTCTGTAACACTCGCTCACTGTCTTTAATCCCCCGCTGTATTCCAAACACCGGCTTCCTTTTCATCCCCTGCTTCATTCTCCCTCTCTCACATCTCTGTCCATTTGCTTGACAACAATGTTTTCCTGGTTTAATTAAAAGGATTGCGGCAGTGTTTCCAGGTTACTCGTCTTTATTTTTACCCCCTGGTCTGACTGTATTTTTCAACCACCGCAGGCAAAAAGCATAATTTTTAACAAATGCCTGGAAAAATATTTCAGTGTGGGAGAAATGTTTGTGTTTTAGAAAAAACTACACCCTTCAGAGGTGTCGCTCTTCCACCTGTGAAAGCTGCGGCTGCTGCACAAAGCTGCTGCTGTGAGGCCAGTTTTGTCAGTTTCACCTTCGTAGGCGAAGCTGGCAAGAGGAAGCTGATCCCTGCTAAGGCTTAACGGCTGGTAATTCCACTTCCACAGTGAACAAACCAAAGTCACCGGGCTGCAGGCTAGCCGAGGCTGGAGGTCAAAATGATAGACAAAAGGCACACACAATGTGAGAACTCATTAAAGGGTTTTACAAGGGTTTTATAGAAATGACGAGACCGGAAGACAGCAGGGATTTATACAAGCAAACAGGGAAACATGAAGAAATGAGTTTATGATAGTGGCAGATTCCTTTCTTTTTGGTAATTATTTTTTTAAAAATCATTAAACTTCTCTGTCTTTTACCTCCATGCTCCACCCTTCCATTTGTTCCTATTCTTTGCCTCTAATCTGCTGCTTCAGCAGCAAAACATCAACCTTAACCATCACACACCTCAAAAACATTAGCACACGGCCATTGTACCAAAGCTGCAAAACACAGCAGTCCTGATGGGGGGCAGATTTAATGCGCGGACCAGGTGGGGGACACGTTTAACATGCACACACACTGTAAATCAACACTGCGCAGATTCACGTTGCAGCCACAAACAGCAGCCTGGTCCCACAGGCTCTGAACGCCCACCAATCCCTTCATTATTCCTTAATGCGACTGATTATTCTCTTTAGAAGAAAAAAAAAAAAAAAAAAAAAAAAAAAAACACTGCCACACAGTCCTGCAGGAGGAAACACAAACACTTTAAGGAGCGAGCAAACACTCTTTAATCGAATTAATCCTCTCTGAAATGTAGCGCACTTTGAGGGCCAACTGTACAGTCGCCAGAGGAAACCAACAGCAGTTTGACCGCAGAGGAAAACGACATTAAAAAAATCATCCTATAAGGAATGATTTCCAACAGTCTGACTGTTTAGACCAAAAAGACCAAGATTCCCAAACTAACTTGATGAAATAAATGAACATTAAAGCCCAAGTGCACAGGGCCGACTAGAAAACCTTTTTACATGGTTTGCATCTTCGTCATGCTTTCCGAATGAACATTTGAACATTTATTCAAAATGTGAATGTATTGTATTACCTAAAAATGCATTTCATATGTACCTATACCACGATGGTGCAGGTTTTGTGAGGCCAGCACAGACATGACCGCTGACAGAAAAACCCCTGGCAAGAAACCTGAAGCCAATGTCTCTAATCTGCAGTCTCTAAGTAGACTTGACACAGTTTGAGTGCAACACTGTAATAAAGACCTGATATCCTATACTGCTGCAAGGATCGTCCCATCCATCATGAGCACGTAAAATCATGTGAGTGAAGCAATCTGCACATCTGACGACAACAGCGGTAACGTTACTGAGCATTAGCCTAGTTAATCGTTCATCTGACGCATTGAGGCAAAATCCTCAAATATCAGTCCCACTGACTTACAAACTGACAGACCAGAAAGCACCTGCCAACATTAAATCAAAACTCACTCACAACTTTGCCCCTTAGGTGAGAAGAACATGACATTAAAAAGCAGCTAAATCCTGAAGGAGTCGCATCCTTTAGGACAAACGTACCTTATCATACCATTTATTCTCAATGACCCCGTTTGACGTCGTTTGAATGCTTCCTGTCCGTCTCTCCTGTTTGCTGTCAATCAAGGCTACAAATGCAAATATGATAATAAAAACTAAAAAAAAGGTAATTAGATAAAAATACAGAAACTATTTCTTAAATTTTGCTATTTTATCACACACTGTTTTTTGTTCAACATATTTGGCCAAGAATGACAAAAACCAGGATTCAAACTAGAATTGATGAGTTGAATTAGAACCACTCTTGATAAACTTACAAGGATACCCAGCCCTTCTCTTGGGGTCCTCTCTTGCAGATGATCTCCCCCCTCTGTGTGTGTTAGTCTGTCATTACTTGCATCTGTCATCCCTTGTGCCCAGTCTGGCCTGAATCTGAGCGTTTGCAGTGGAGGAACAGAGGCTCTGCAGAGCGTCGAGTCGTGTGGCTCTCTAATTAAAGCTGACGCTACCACTGAAGCCCGCCAGCTCCTTGGTCAAAGGTCACCACGCAACCACTGACACAAGCAGGTAGCCAGCCACTGTGAAAGAGGCTGAAAGGCAAGCCGCCGCCATGACCAGCCTCCCCTCCCCTCCTCCACCTCCTCAACCTGTCCTCCTCCCCCACTAATGCCTGCTTCTCCTGTCTTTCCTCTTTCCCTCTTCCTCCAATTCCCCCCACCTCCCCTCTCCAAGTTTTCTCAAGGAAAAAAAAAAAACGGCCGCCTCCACACATTTATCCATTCAATGACATGGGAAAGAAAGAATACAGGCGGAAGAGAAAAGGAGGTAAGAGGGAGGGGAGGAAGAGCAAAGGCTTTGAAACAACGGCAGCAGAACATCTATAGGAACTCGCAACATAGGAAGGCCAAACATGTCACTGGAAAAAGAAAATACTGTCGGTGGAGAAGTGAATTTCCCTGTATACCGCTCATATGAATGGATCTGTTCAGCAGGACAAAGGCATGCTGTTGACCTTTGCATGTCCGTTCTTTTAAAGCAAAGTGGAACCGGATCTTGGTGTGTTTTCTTGGAGATACAGTGAAGAAAAAAAAAGGTCTTTGAAGACGCTGCTGTTGAGTGTATTGTGCTGAAAGAAAGCCATTTATCACGCTCACAAAAAAAGAGAAAAAAAATTTAAAAAAAGGGTCTCAACCACAGTGTCAGAGTCCCTTGATGTGTTTGTATAAGTGAAGTAGAGCTTGTCAACAGAGGTCACATGGACTCAGAGGTCTCTTGTTTACAGGTCAGAGTTGCAGCAGCATATCGAGCCCAGAGGTCACACACTCTGCCGGCTGCAGAAGACGCGAGTCAACAGCGTAGTCAATGCAACTTATTTTGAGCTGCTTGGCTTTCCGTACCGGAGGAACCGCTGCCTGTCAGACGTCAACATCCCTCCTCCTGCCGAGGAACCCTCGTGCTTTAGGGTTGTTTTCTGGAGTTGACTGGGTTTACACGCTCAGTCCTAACGAACTGCACTGCTGCTCTTCTTCTCTGGCGGTTTATTTGATATGAAAACACCCAAACACACACTGATGAACTGAATACACAATCACGATGTATTGTATCAATCGTGACGCTTATTATAAATTTAAACACCCATCCCTGGCAGGGCTTTGTATCAACAATTTAAATATAAAAATAATATATGTTTTTTTCTTGGTCATTAGGGCTGAGTGTCATTTAAAAAAAGAACTCAATACTAGTGCTGAAATCAATCTGCAAAACCCTTTTTCATTTAAACAAAACAAGCCTCAAATATTAGGCTACATATTGTGTAAACACTAAACACAACAAGATCTTTGTCAAATAAAATACAATTATTTAAAATTGTTAATCAGGAATTATCTGATAAAGTAAACAAGATCACTAATCTGACCAGACATTCAATGCTTGTTTTCAATATTTTTCTGAAAACAAAAAAGGTATGGAGGTAGCCCTGTTTCTCACATTAGTCAGAGTTACCCAGAATACCTTATTTCTGTAAAAATCAGGAAAAACACAAACTGGGACCAAAAATGAAAAATCATGGTAAGAAACACGTCAACGTCTCTGTTCACACTGGAACAAAAATTAGCTGAAGATGAGATGCTCGATGATTAGACTGGCGTTACGTGTCTTGCTGCCACAGACGGATTTGTGTTTTTCACACTTCTGAAGAAAAATCAAGACAAGATGGAAACCATATTAGGTGAAAAGAGCCAGCCGACTCATACTGCTGCCAGTTCTGCACATGTACGTCAAAACACGACGACAAAGAGGAACATATTGGTCCCTAAACATCCTGTTCTGTTAAGAGACAGTTGTAGACTTTTTCATACACATTTTTTATCCATCAGTTTTATCCACAGTCACACAAGTAGAAGAAGAGAGACAGCGCTCTTCTGTCTCTTTGTGTCCCCATCAAAGGGACGAGGCCGTCGACATCTCAAGACGGGGTCGACCGAGCTCTCGCACTCTTTCACAAACACACACACAAGCACAGACATGCAAACCGACAGGAACAATTACCTTCCAGCCGGAGGCTCCATGTGAACTGTAACCACGGCCTGTCCTCGACGCCAGGGACAAACACCGATCTGACCTCAGAGCAGCGCTGACAGTCTGCTGCACAACCAGAGAGCAGAGACACACCGCCGGCTGAAACACAGCTGTCTCTCTCCATTATCTCACATTATTACTTTTGTTCACACAACGCTCAATTTCTGGCTTACATCACACTAGAGGTGGGAAACCTCACAGGAGACTGTGCTGCTGACACAAACAGATTACGGACTTAATTAGTCATCATCCTTCGATAATACTGAGAGACGAGCAGAGGGTCAAATTACCCACAAAGTTCATTCTTGCCTATTATTTTTTAAACCTTTTTTTTATATATTATATATAACCTCAATAACACTGCAATGAAAAAAACGCTGCTACAGCAGCACCTACTGCACCCATCCAATCCAAGATAACAATCAATACGGTCCAAAATCCTGACGTCTGGAGCGGTTTCCGAATCAATACCAAACTAAATGACTAATCTTTCTTCTATTGGATCCACCAGAAGTGTCAAAAAAATGTCAACACAATTCTTAAAGTGCCTTGATTTGCAATGGGAAAAAAGTGATTTATAAATGAAATGGAACAAAGCAAACAACAAAGAGCAAGATTTTTCCCTGCTAAAAGGATTTATTTTTCTTTTCTTGTGTAAGAATATCATGTCCAAAACATTTGACAGGACATTATAATAAAGGACTGGGTCTTTTGACTGAACAAAAACTTGATTTTGGACTTCATTCAAAGCAAAAACTTTATGTTTCCTCCCGCAAAAAAAACCCCAAACAGCCTAAAAACAACTTATTAAACTGGATCCTATTTCAGTCTTTTGCAGTGAATCTCGTGCTGTTGCCTGGATCCAGAGCAGGATTTTGGCTGCGTCAGCCCTTTTCCAGCCCCGGCAGTGTTCGCAGGAGCCGCTGGCCGCCGTGTGACAGACCTCTGGCTGCCCGGCCGGTGACTGATGCACGCGAGGCCACGGAGGAGTGCTTTATTAAACGACGGCAAGGACCCATCACTCTCCCTCTGACATATTGGGGGCTCACCTTGGGCTGGGGGTGGGTGGTGCCCCCGGAGTCAGGGAGATGTGAAACATTTAGTCCGTTCGTACTAATGCACCTTCGTGATGGTTTGTTGGTTTCCAGTATGTTGCACTTTAACTTTTTTTTCTCCATATTTCTGTTGCATAATAGCCATTTGAGAAACATGGCCCGTGTGCGTTTGTGCAAGTGTGTGTGTGTGCAAGTGTGTGTGTGTGTGTGTGTGTGTTTGTGCACGGTGAGTCATTTAGCAGAGAACGCTGAGAGCCGTCATACTGCAGAGAGCGAGGGCGCGGTGACAAATCCATCACTTAACCCTCTCATTCACTCCTCTGACACACACTGGGGAAACCACACACACACACACACACACACACACACACACACACACACACACACACACACAGCTGCAGACCTGGACGGCCTGCAAGAACAAACCTCCATCACGCCTCTCCTCCTCCCCCAGCCTTCACCACCAGCAGCTGGAGGCTCCATGCAGTCTGAACCTCCCCGCATCTGTAACATGACGACCACCTGCAGCTGCCCTCAGCACCCATGGGTGCACCAAGCAGGGTCCGCTACATCAACAGCAACACACACACACACACACACACACACACACACACAAAGAGCAGGAGCGTCCACCAGTTAACAGATGATTTTCTATTTTATGCTCCATTAAGTAAAGGTGTCACATTTTAACATCGATGCATCATTTTCTCATTATCTCTGAAATATTGCTGCTATTAATTGTATTTAACTTCTGTCGATTGAAAACATTTCATTTCAAAAAAGTGAAAAGAAAAACTGCCTTGATTGTAGCTTGAAAACCGTCTCTCGCTTGTCTTATCTGATCACATTATGAAAGAGTTTCTTTAGACACAAAGGTGGTCAAACTTTCAACACGTAATCCTCCACAAGGGATAAAAAAAATATATTGATTCAGTTACAAGTCTGCATTTTCTTCTTCTTCTTATCTCAGTTTGTTTACGTCTGTTTCATGTTGGTCACATTTGGGGCTGCGACTAAAGATAATGAACTGATTGTTTTGTTTATAATTGTATTGTTTAGAAATTCCCAGAGCCCGAGTTAATGTATTCAGATTACTTGTTTAACCGACTATCAGCCCAAAAGATTTTCAGTTTACTATCATGAGACACAGAAAAGCAGCAGGTGCTCATATTTGAAAAGCTGGAACTAAGGAATGTTTGGCACTTTTCCCTGGAAAATTACAAATAATTGGTTATAAAAATAATTATCAAAACTGACACGTTTACTTTGAGAGAAAGACTATAAAAAGTTTCCAGAGAGATATATCAGATATTAAATACAGGTAGCCTCTGACTGCCAATGACACTTCAACTGTTCATCCAAAACTTTTAACTTTTTAAATGCATAAAACTAATAACCCCGCAGTGTTCAGGAATTTATGCTGATTCTCTTCATTTTCTAATTTGAGGAGTCACTATTCTCTTGTAAAAACAGCGTAATTAGAAAAAAGAAAGAAACTTCTTTTTTCATTCACAACATGTTTTTGACAGTAATGTGACATTTCAAGGGTCCAGAAACAAACTCTCTGCAGAGCGACCATGAAGCCCTTGACTTTTTGGTGACGGACATTTGTCAGGGCCCATTACCTCATCGGAGGTACGGCTGCCATGTGCTCACACTCTGACAGAGGAAACTGTGTGTGTGTGTGTGTGTGTGTGTGTGTGTGTGTGTGTGTGTGTGTGTGTGTGTGGTGGGCAGACAGCCAACACAAACTGACAGAGGCTGGCGCCGGCAAAGAGGTGACTTAGGGGTGATTAAGCTAAAAGCAGCCGACACAAATGTCAGATCTCAGCGACACACACAAACGAAAACAACATGAAGTGAAAAATGCTCATACTCACTCTCACTCGTGTGCAACAGAACTGTCCAAATATATATTAAGTATTGCAAAGACAAACATAATCGAGTAGAAAATTATTTTTTTTAATTCTTCAGTTTCGTTCTTTTAATGTTTTGAATGCAACACACACACATCTATTCAAGGTCAAGTAAAAATGAACTTGCGAGACTTTGTAAGTATGAAGTAAATTGATTGGGATTATCTAGAAGAGAAGCATGTTGAAGTAGAAAGATAAGTATTTTCAGGCTCAGTGCAGAGGTAAAACTGAGGACTAATTTTCTATTCATTTACTTTTTATTTATTTGCATCGAGACACATTCTCATGACGAAATATCCTGGTTCACAGTTGCGTCTAAATAAATGATTACAAGATTACAATGACAAAATCTGTCACAGCATCAGAGTTTGAGTTCCTGAAGACATTTTGCCTTTGAAAACTGTACAACTTTGTTCTTGTAAAACAGGTTTACAGGTTTATGTGCTTAATAATAACAAGGTAAATACTGTATCCTGTTCGCAGAGTCACTGCTGTTTTTAGAGAATAAGAAGTCGGTCAAATCAGTTCTGTGAATATTTGTTACGTCCAGTTAGAGAAGAAATTTTTTTTACACTGCTGAACAGACCGGAAGGCTACGATACACAGTGGTAGGTCCAAATAAAGTTTACACACAAAGAAACAAAACATTTGTTTGTTTCTTTGTGGTTTCGGGTTATTTTGTTTCAGTCTAATTTATTCTGCAGTTTTGTTATGTTGTTTCTAATAAGGACAGGACCTGTCAGATGAGAGATCAGTGTTTACACATCTACAGCAAAGATTTTAATAAACGGTTCATTAAAAGAATATTGCAACAATTCAATGTCAGTCAATCTTTTCAAACTCGTTTTCCCAGACGGAGAGTAGACCTGCAAGTGTGTGTGAGTGTATGTGTGTGTGTGTGTGTGTGTGTGTGTGTGTGTGTGTGTGTGGTCCATGCTCTGTCAAGTCAAGTTCATCTTTACGCCAAACTGGGCAATCAATCTCTTTGTGCACGGAGGCATTGTCATTTTGAAACAGGTGTTTTGGCATTTAGACTTTCCTTAACTGGAACTAACCAATGGACCAAAAGTACACAAAAGTACACAAAAGCATGTGGTTAGGGGTGTCCATATACTTCTGGCCACATAGTGTAGACAGAAACAGACGGATAGATGAGGAGAAGAAGGTACAAACAAACCTCACAGATCTTTGCCCTCCTTGTAATGAAAACAACTGAGGCTAAGCATGTTGATATTCAAACATCACCACTGTGTAACACTCCCTCTCTCTCTCTCTCTCTCTCTCTCACACACACACACACACACACACACAGCTGATCTTTACAGTGAAAAATGAATACATGAATAAAGCTAAAATCTGCAAATGACAAATCTGCATTTGGCCCTCCAGGTTTCCCCGGAGGTGAGCTTCAGAGAGTCAAATGAGGGCAGTCGGATTTAATTTGCCGCCTCTGGGAGGCAGACACACACACACACACACACACACACACACACACACACACACACTCTTACATAGGCAAGCCATCAGACTGATTTGCTATCGAATAAACCAACCAAACATTCACTGCCATTTCATTCGTTAACAGGAACCAAAGTAAGTACTGTGAGGAAAGAGGAGAGGGAAGAAAATGAGATGGCAGAGAGGAAGAGGAGGGGAGGCAGGGAGAGGAACAAAAGAAGAGTATGTGTCACAATGAAAAGTGGAAGATGAGAAGAGGAAGACGAGAAGGAAAGAAAGAAGAGAGACGAGGAGAGGAAAAGGGGAAAAGAGAGAAGAGCCAGGAAAATTGTATTGTGTCACTGGGATAAGAGAGAAGTGGAAAGAGGAGGAGGAGGAGAAAGGGAGAGAAGCGAGAAGAAGGGAGGAGGGCGAGGTAACTCCCCAGTAGACGAGGAGGAGGGAGGAGAGGGGAGAGGAGGGGGAGGAGGGAGCAGAGGGAGCAGCAACAGTTTGACCTTCGACCAGGGAGTTAAGTTGTGGTCAAGTCCAGAATCACAAAACAGGTTAATCCCTACAGAGAGAGAGAGACAAAGGAGGGGGTGTCACCCCCCCCCCCCCCCCCCCCCTCTCTCTCACCCCCTCCCTCTTCCCTGCTCGTATTCCTCTGGTCTGAATCAGTCAGCAGAGCTTATCGGAAAAAACCAGCAGGATTCCTCTCATATCTGTGACCAGCCTGCCGTCACTCCTTCTATATTGATGTTTGAGCTGAGTGTGTGTGTGTGTGTGTGTGTGTGTGTGTGTGTGTGTGTGTGTGTGTGTGTGTGTGTGTATGCGCTGCAACTAACGATATTTTTCATGGTTTCTTTTAATTCATTGATGGTTTAGTCTATAAAATAATGACCAATGCCCATCAAAGGTTCCCAGAGCTCAATGATGTCGTCAGAACTGCTTATTCAGTCTGAACAGCATTTAAAAAACAGCAGAATTTTGTGACTAAATCAAATGAATTTTCCATTACATTTGGTAACAGTAACAAGCCGATCTTAACCGCGCTGACCTGAGGGAACGGAGAGTCGGGGTGTCAAAAATAGAACAAGCTATCCACCACTACTTCTCTAATGATTGATTTTCCAAAGAATTGCTGGATCATGCAGTCTCCTGAAGTTCAGATAATGACAAAGATAATTCTGTGTGTTCGTCTCAAGTCTCCGGAGCTCAAATTATGTCAAATTGTTTATTTTTGTCTCGTTTACTTCCATTTACAGGGACACCAAACGGAGAGAAAGGCAAAAACGCAGATAATATGTTTGCTTTTTAGTTGATAAATGACTCATGTGTACAGATTAGTTTTCTGTTGATCCGTCTTAGGGGCGTAACCATCCAACATTTCAGTACAGATGTTAAGTGTTTAAGTGTTTAACCATAAAGCAAAAGCTGGAACAGCACTTGACTTTTTTTTTTTGCGCTTGGAAAGGGTAAAAAACTCAAAATCATATTCTGCATTTAAGCAGTAGATTAAAGACAGGAGATTAAAAAAAAAGATTAATAAATACATTAAAAGGGTGTAAAGTTCAGAGAAAAGGACTCAGCGTTTTACTTGTGGCCTGGAGCAGAAAGAGTTAACGATGTGAATAAAATCTGTCCAGCTCCGAGACCTTCAGCCCCTCTTAAAGAGGTTTGATTGACATGGTGCAGAAGCCTGCTCATCTTTCCTCTGCAGTGTGTGTGAGTGTGTGTGAGTGTGTGTGTGAGAGAGAGTGTGTGTAAGTGTGTGAGTGTGTGTGTAGGAGTGTGTGAGAAGAGGAGGTTTAGGTATTCGGTCTGTTAAGCATCTGTCATTAAACAGTGTGTGTTGTGTGTCTTTCATGGTACGCTGCTTTCACTCCAAGCAGGAGTGAGCAGAGTTAGAAAAGAGTTTTACTTGAAATGTCGAGAACACGGTGTCAGGAGCAGAAAATAAAGGTTCTACAAAACAACAATATTTTGTCCTTAAGTTCATAAAGTCACACAGAAGCCAAAACTGTAGAGCTGAAATGATGAATTTATTGACAAAATTATAAAAAGCAACTATTTTGATAATTAATTAATCGTTTAAGTGATTTTTCAAGCAAATATTCCAAATATTTGCTTATTTCCAATATTCCAAATATTTGCTTATCAAATGTGCGGATTTGCTGCTTTTTTGTTGTTTTATGATTGTAAATTGAATCTGAGTTGTAAAATTTTGTTCGGACAAAACAAGCAACAAAACATCGTCACCTTGGACTCCTCGAAATAGTGACACTGATAACAAAGACGATTCACAGAAAAAGTAATCAGCATTATTAACAAATAATTAAAATAAGCTTTAGTTGGAGCCCTACAAAGCTTAAGGATATTTTCTTATAGAAGTACCTAATTTATTCAAGACGATTCATGTTTCAGTAGCTGAATTTAGTTGTCAAGTATCTGAATGAGAGCAGACTCTGTGACTCAAACGTCTTAATTCAATCCATTGGAAGTGGAAATAATTTGAAATTACAGAATGACAAAAATATAATTACATGTCCTTTCAGCTTTTTCAGCTCAACTCACACTTTAAAGCCTAAAAGCAAAATGTGGAAAATCAGTTTTGTTTTGGGAGGAAATGAAGAGTAACTTTAACATTTTTGACTAATGCAGCCTAATTTCTTACTTTACTGAAATGGTGTCATGAAGGTAGAGAAAACTGTAATTCATAACCCACTATTGACGTTAACATAATAGAAACTAACTAATTTAAGTAATTCTAATTCTTATCACTGGTCTTAAGTCTTCCGTTTTTAAATTAATCTCATCCCTGAACACATTTTTTCCATCAATAAACCCACAGCTCGATTTCCAAGATCTTTTCCCTCAACACTGACTTTTTTTTTAGATTTTAGATAACTGGTTTTTCAGATGCTCTAGTGAGATTAATTAACTGAGGCAACTTGTTGGCACAATTTCAGTGTGGATACATATTTAACAAACCAAAAATCTATGCGCGTGAGAAAGCTTGGCCTTGTTCAGATCCACCTCGATCCCTGAAGAGTCGAGTTCAGAGCGGGCTGTGCTTCCTCGGGTTTTGAGGATGAAAATTTGAAACCATCGGCGTGGGAAAGTGCAGATTGTTTCTCGTGTGATGTGAAAGCATGTTTCGTTTGCTCCTGTAAGCCTTATGCAAGGACAGCAGACACAGATGTGTCCAAAACACTTTCAGGAAAAACATACAGTACCAAATTAACTGTTCCTCGGTGGTATATCCAGATCGTTCCGCTGTAAATGGCCACACACTGAACTGACAACCTTCTACAGATAATAATAAAATGGATTGTGTTTGAAAGCGTGGAAGCAGAAAGTGATTTTTATCCAGAAGACCTTTAAAAATAGACATTTAAATGATGGACGGAGAAAAACAATCAGAGCCGAATGTTTCCTTCCATCTGAAATCCTGCAGCGTCTTTGTGTATAAACTGCTGTTACCTGCTGCTTCACCACGATTTCCAACAGAAAACCTCAGAGTCCTGCTTGCTCTTTTGGTAGAAATCTGACTAATTGATCCAGCAGTTAACGTGTTTTGCAAAACACAAATAATTCATTATTTTAGTGGATTTAATGAAACGCAACAGAGGAGCTGTAAAGAGAATATGTAAGTTGTGTTTTCCACTGTGCTGGTGTTAATCTAAGTACTTCTGTGCTTTGTGCTGTGGTGTTTGGACATACTGTACACTTAAATGTGTTAACATTCAAAATAGGAACATCTGCTCTATTTTATTTTTTACATGCCGAGCGGCTGATGGATTGTGAAAAGCAGAAATCCTTTGTTTTCCTTTTGCAAACAGCTTTTTAGAACAGAAACCAGCTTAGTTGAAAGAAAGTGAAAGGAAACGAGGAAACCGCCTTCTGATAACATTTTCTTTCTGTCGTTGACATTTTTCAGTTTGAGCTGGACGAGGGGTGGGACATAAACTAAATGTTCAAGAAGTTTTAAGTTTTGTGGCATTTGAGGTTAAAAAAAACCCTGAAAAATGACTATTGGTTGATCGGTTGAAAATTACCCATTTTTCTTTGAAAAAGGGTAAAGGCATTTTGTCATAAAACTGAAAGACCCTAAAACATGTACCATTCTTGCAAGTATATATATATATATATATATATATATATATATATATATATATATATCTCACAGTACAATGTTGAGGTTGAATGGATGTCAGGCTGTATTTACAGTTGGTTGTACTCAACATTTTTGGGGAAAACATACTTCATTTATTGGATTGCTGTAAAATTTAACGGGCAAACAGACAACGGCTTATTAAACATGATGCATTTCTACAGTTGAAACTGTCCAACATTATACGGAGTGGTAAGACCACTACACAGACTAATATTGTCAAAACAGTTATGGGTCAACCTTTACCTCTACATTATGGTTATAATTACTTATATTTAAGTTTGAAATTTGAATACTTTTTCCACCACAGAAAGCAGATGTCTGCTAAGACGAACTGGCCAGCGAGCTGAAAACCGAACATGTTATTTTATTGTGTTTTTAAAGCAGCAGCATCAGAGGAGACCACTGCTGCTACAGCAGCGTTTATCAGGTGGCAGTTACACGCTACATTTCCTGAGCGATGCCGTCGCGTCCCGGCCTGCAGCAGCAGACCGCTGAGCACTCGGAGGGGCTCGGCCACCCAGGCGGCGAGCTGGTGAGCTGTTGATGAAGTGAGGGGTCACTGCAGGGCTAAGTGAGACCTCACACTGGACAAGCAGGCCAGACCTTGGGCCACGATGGCATATGGGTGTGAAGGAGGTGAGGAGGCCAAGGAGGGGTGTGGGGGGGTGTGTAAGGGCGGCCAAGCTGTCCACCCCGCCTCTCACGAGACCCCCAGCTGTCACAACAGACACTTACCAGCCCTCACACTAAACACCCACCAGGGAGGAGGGGGGAGGAGGAGGAGGAGCATCCTTCCTCTTTCAAACAGAAGGATGGAGGAGAGGAAGGATGGAGGGAGAAAAGAGGGTAATCTCTTCTTCCTGCTGCTGTGATGTCTGAGGAATGCTGGGACCTGGCCTCCCCCCACCGCCCCCCCTCGCCTCCTCCTCGCCACTGTCCTCCGCCACTTCTGAAGCCAGGCTGCAACCCCTGCTAATTATAGCCGCAAACGGATGAAGGTGTGACCCAAATAGTTATTTTAGGTCTGGCTCAGACTTGTGAGAACCAGGCGCAGGGAGAGCAGAGCGAGTCGCAGCGGGACGGAGGACGCTCCAGCCTCGACCGTCACACAACAAAACACACAGCTACCGCGGCTGCAGGGGAGGTTAGACTAATAATACTGTAATGATTAGTCAATTAATAGATTAGTTAGTTGATTGATTGGGCAATAATCATTTCTAAATTTCATAATTAATTAAGAATTCTGGTTATTTATTATCTCACATTATTATAATATTTGTATAAGTGAGGAAGTTTAAGACATTACTTTAAGGTCTTGAGACAATATTTCTTGCATTTTTAAAGACTAAATTATTAACTGAAAAAAGAACATGCGAAGTTAATTTACGGATGAAAGTAACTGTTCCAGCCCGAGTTACTCTTACACAAACTGCAATAGTGATGATGTTTTAACCATTGATGACAGTTTCATGTAATGCTGTTGCTTTGATGTATGATTGATATTTATCTCACTAGTTTATGTATTTATTTATTTTTTTAAAGATCTTATGTTCATGTGTGTTTAATGTTTCACCTGCCTGCAAGACGCAGTTCCCCTCAGGGGAAGTAAAGTTAAAGCTAACTAGTAAAAGTGTTATAGGCTTCTGTAAAAAAAAACATTTATCTTAAGTAAAATAGGCAGCTGTAAAAACCGAATTCATGAACACAGGTTACTATTCCAACAAGACTTATAGAACTTATTCTCCCATCATGAGCACAAATACTTTCTCTGCACAAACACTTCCTCACAACAACTCTCCCACCTGCCTCTGTTTGTCGATTGCCTGCTGCTCACACCAGCCCTCCACCAAACACACCCTCCCTCCCCGCGTTCTTTCCACACCTGAGAGCCTATTGACAGAGTGTCCCGGTAACACGCGTATCACTTAACCCTGTGTCAAAACACAGGTGTAACGTAAGCCCGGGGAGCAGGCGAAGGTCCTGAGCTCATAAAGGAATGTGCGAGCTGGGAATAGCACCCTGCATGGGAGGGAGGCCCCTCGCTGAGGGTGTACAGCAGAGTACAGAGTTACTGCAGAGTGGGGAGCTGGAAAACAGCCAGACGCCGACAGAGGCGAAGGCACACCTTTACCTCAGGCGTCCAAAACACAACGAGAAGGAAATGTTGCTCGGCGGTTATGAAAGACGGAGAGTGATGAGTGGTTTTGGATGGAGGATAACAGAAAGAAGAAGGGTTGGTGCTCTTACCATGGTGCTCCATATATCCGGAATCCCTTTATGGTGACGTCCGAGTCCTGCAGGTACACACAGTTTGTGAGGAGCGTCTGGACATTGTCAAAGTCCTCTGGTTTGAGTTTGGACACCGAAGGGAATCGGTAGTAATCCTGCTTGACCAGCTCGGCCATAAAGTCCTTATCAAAGGTCAGCTCGTGGTTCCCGGCGATCACCACCTTGAACTCGTACGGGAGGCCACCTAGAAGAGACGAGAGCAACCGGGGGAGAGGGGGGTGAGCTGGAAGTCCCATATCCACATATATATCCACACATTAAGCCTAATTTGTGTCACTTTCTTCTCATACTGTGTTTGTTAGATGAGAATTCCTCTCTGACCTGAAACAAACCCTTTTCTATGCATGTGAATGTAAAGCGTATCAGGAACAATCGCTCCACCGATGAACCGAACTGAGGATGCTGTGGTTACATGGTATGAGTCTGGCTCACCAGGATGCTCGGTATAATGATTTTTGAGCAACAAATTCACAAATATTGTCAATTTCGTCCCAAAATTTAGTTTTTCAGACCTGCTGGAACCATTTAGACAGAACAAAAACTTTCCTGTCAACCAAGTTCTTACATTGAAGGCACATTTTTAGAAACTACAGTATCAAAGTTGCACAAACCAACGTAGACACCGAAAAATACGCTGTGTTTTTCTGTAATCTATAAAGAATGTTTCTTACATCAGTGGTGGACAACGCTAATGAGCCAATTAAAAAATGAAGAGGCCAAAATTCAAGAGGTCAGTGTTTGATCCATAAATGATCAAACTGATTTGTTAACCAGTTTTGCACAGACCTTGTCCAAAGGTTTTAATATCCTGTGGTCTTATCTTCAGTTCCAGCTCCCCGTTAGAACCGCATCATGTTGTGCTTTTTCATTGTTATGTGAAATTAAATTAACATGTAATGTTTGGAAAAATAAGCATCAAGTCCATTTATACTGAGAAAAGTTTCAATCTGTTTAATCAGAAATTGAACAAGTAAAGATTTAGACCAACTCTTAACTCAGCAGTGATTCAGCCTTCCTGACAGATTGAGGATTATAATAATACGTTTAACTTAACCGAGAATACAACTCTGTTGTTTGGTAAAAGTATTTTTGAAACGATATTTGAACATATTTACTGCATGTTTCAGCAGTAAAGGATATTATTGAATCCGCCAAATATTTGTTTCTACGGTTGTCAAATTAAATTTCATCACTTTAAATAATTTTTTACATCGAACAAACGCTGCATATTTCGACCATATCGTGCAGTTCTGCTCTACTTCAAGGCACAAGAGTATTTCATAAAATCACAGAGGCATCGTACTTTCCACCTGGTCAGTGCATTTCACGGAGCACACACACCCTCAGTAGCTCCCTGTATACCTAACCCCGAGCACAGATCAGGACTGGAAAGAAAACTCAGATAAGTGGAGAGGAGAAATACCCTCAATTCGGACAGTCAGAGAGGTTACAACCACAGCTGATGGCTCTGCTTGACCCCAGCAGACCGCCGTCCATCTCTGCAGACGCCAGGCGGCTGGGAATAACATGAACCTGAACTAAATAGAGGAGAACATCTATTACAATTCTCATCCCCTCATCTTTCAACTTCTGCTGTGCCCTTTTCGCTCTCCTCTGTCGGGGTGATTTGTCCCGGTTCCCCTTTGCCATCAAGAAACTGGCTCACTACTTTATTCCAGCCGATTGAGCACTCAACGAAAGGGTCTGGCCTTCATCAACCTCCCATTCTCTCTCTATATTTCTCTTTTTCCTCCCCTGGGTTCTGTTTTTTTAGGCTTCCTGTTGATTTTGTTCCAGGCTTCTTTCCTGTCTGTCTTTTGTAGCCTGCTCTGTAGGTTTGGTGTTGACTAATCCACAGACTTCTTTATGTGTAGAGTTAACTGAACCACAGCCACGGGAGGAGCGCACCCCCAGACCAGGAGATATAGGCCTAATTTATAATGGGGCTGCAACTAACGATTATTGTTGATTCATCTGCTTATTTTCTCAATTAATCTATTTAATAATTTTCTCGATAAATGTCAGAGTGAAAAGCGCCTTTCACAATTTCCCGTAGGCTAAAGTGCGATCAGCAATTTTTATCAAAGAATTCAAAGAAAAGCAGCAAATCCTCATAAATGAGAAACTGGAAATGGGGAATGTTTGGCATTTGACTTAAATGACAAATCATCACATTTGGGCAAAAAAATAAAATAAAACACAACTTAAATATACCACTGTGTGACCTCTTTAAGATGAATGTGTAGTGCTGGTTTGTGAACATTACTTTGATAGCTTATAACTATAAATTAATACATTTGCAATCCACTTCCTTGCAGGTGTAAAGACATCTGGGTGTCTGATTAAATGGAGCTGAACATAGTTAAAGTCTAGGGGTCTAGATTACTCAGATCCTTTGCATATATCCTCTTCAACGGCATTTTGGCAGCTATATTTTCAACATTAAGCAGATTTTACAGGATCCCTTAAGGAATATTTACTGAAGAAAACTGTACAAAAGTGAAATCCCTTACATACACTACAGGATTACCACACAGATTTACAAGTGAGATGTCTACATCCACCTACAACATGCAGTTTGACTGACAGGAAGGTATTCAGCTCACCAACATCAGCTGATACCCCTTTTCTGTGAAATGCTTTTGTCCGTTTGTTCCTCTGCTTCGTGTTGCTCTGCCAGTTATATCAGAAGGATATGACGCATAGCAAGAGAGAAAATTGAATAAAGTGTTGAATAAAGAATTCAATAAAACTTATTTCCTGAATAAAAAATGCTTTTGAGTCACAAGAATAAGTGAAAGAAAAGATAAGTAAGCTCACTGCTCAATTTTGCAGTGGTGAAGTTCAGAATTGGAAATAAAACTAATAGAAACTGAACAGAATATAAATTCAGTCAAGATAAGCTGGCTCAATGCAGATAAATAAAAAAACGGCACCGCATCCGTCTAAAGTGTGTGTGTGTGTGTGTGTGTGTGTGTGTGTGTGTGTGTGTGTGTGTGTGTTCTCTAATGCTGAAAATGAAAGAATCATGGTTACCCGGTCTATAGGTTTCATTCCTGCTACTCTAAATTAGCTCTTGTCGCGTCTCTGGATCATAAATTCCAGTCTAACCTTATATGAGAGCGCCGTCTCTCAGTCCCATAGCACTCTAACTGGATCACACATCCACACACACACACACACACACACACACACACACACACCAAAGCGAATCATCCTCTTCACCACCACCAGGCAGGGAAAAGGTGGGGAAAACATAATTACCATCAAACAACTCCAAATCCATTACTCTACTGGGAATTTCTACTGCGTTTTTATTGCCACCAGGATACATCTTAGAGGGGGTTGGTGGAGTGATATACCTCGATTTATTTTCTATTCTTCTCCCACAAATAGGAGGCATGAAAGAAAGAGTGAGAAAATCTAAACGAAACTCAGAAGAACAAGAACTCTGTGTGCGTCGTAAATCTTACATTTGTATAAGACTTAAGAAGACAAAAACATGATACACTCTTCCCAACCAAGGTAAACAGGAGTTTAATAAAAAAACAAATTCTACATGGCATCCCTTAAATTAAAGAAGTGAATATCCAAGAAAATTAAATTGAAAAGCCCCCCAATCTCCCCCCTCTTCAAATTAATCCTTGAGGAAATAGGATCCAAAATCAAAATCAACACGGCTTCCAATAAGTGCAGAAGCTGCACATATGCACTATTTTTGTAAAACAAGCCTTTACTTATCAATCAATGTTTACCTGGAGGTAAAAATATGCAAACTGAAATTAATGTTTCTCGTTCAACTGTCAAACTCACAAAAACTCAGAGAAACTTGCAAAGAAAAAACAAATGACAAACATTTGAAAAGTGTCATGAGACTGTTTAGGATGCAAAGAATCAGACACTGTTTCTATTTAAAACTTTCTCCCACACACGGTTATTGAACAGATCAAAGTTTGTAATTTAGATTGAAGTGAGGCGGTATTCAGATTACATCACTACTCTGTAATCTGTAACAGAGTCTGTCTGTACACCAATCAGTTATTCCTAAGTGATCTTTTTTCTTCTTAGTTTTAATCTTTAAAGCCGCAGGTCATCAAATGTCTTGTTTTGTCCAACCAAAAGTCCAAATCCCCAATATATCCAGTTTACAGAAAGCCTAATCTTCTTTTCACAAAGTTACACCATGCTAATATCAAGTTGGTCATAGTTTCAAATGAATAAGACGCCACATATTTATGTCAATTGTCCCTTTAAATGTTACTACAAAGACACCAATGTACATACTGTTGGTACTATATCTGAAAATTAAAAAATTGCAAATTCTGTCTCTACACCATCTCCGATGATGTAAAACAGGAAGTTTAGAAGTTAGTTCTCACTGCTGAACACAAATAATCAACCCCTGCATCTACACACAGTGCACATACGAGCATAGACACAACCACACATGCTCCAGAAGCCTAAAGCAGCAGATCAGAGCTGGCGCTCTACCATCAGACAGGCCGGGTCAGGGAAACCATCGATCTCCAGTGATTTCCCTCAGAGTCTGAGAGAAGCAGACGGCAGAGACCCAGAGGGAGGAGAGGCAGCAGAGGAGCACAAGCACGCCGCTCAGTTTACCTCATCCAGCTGAAAATGTAGAATCTGTTCGGAGTTTGTTGATTAAACCGTTTCAGTTTGATCAACTCTGACTGCAATTCCAATTCTACCTGCTGCAAAAACATAAGAAGCTTCCTACTGTTCAGCTTCCTCACTGCATGAAATTACTTTTGCACAGTGATTACATTTTGCTATATAAGCCATTCCTGTGGTCTGCCACATTGAAAACATATACGTTTAAGCATTAAACAACATTTAATGTACAAAAGATTGTACAATACTTTTACATGAAAAGGGAAATACTTCAAATCGGAGCAGAGGGCAACCGTTTAAATGTAGGTTGGATCCTTCATTTTTTATTCAGAGAAACATCATTTAACTAATATATATTCAAAATACCATTTTTCCATGTGACTTTCATCATGCTGCCGTCTTTCAACCTCCTTCATGTCTAAATCAGTCTCTTCCTCTCTCAGACTCTCTCTGCCTTCATCTACAAGGACAAAAAAACACCTTGGAGGGAATATCGAACCTTTCACATGCACTTGGGTTTTCGCTCTATTTGGAACCCATTTTATATGTAAAGCTCACACCAGCGCTGTAACAGCTACAACATAAAGGAGCTACATTTTCCTCAGCCTGCAGACCGCTGAGAGAA
This sequence comes from Lateolabrax maculatus, assembly GCA_031216445.1. NCBI lineage: Eukaryota > Metazoa > Chordata > Actinopteri > Acropomatiformes > Lateolabracidae > Lateolabrax > Lateolabrax maculatus. The sequence goes on from CM062198.1 coordinate 29,304,108, forward strand.
ACAACAGATACCGACTAAAATGACCTTTTTCACTGACTTAAAAGCTTAACTTTACCATCTGAAACAAATACTAACTTTTACTGATTGAATATGGTACTCTGTGTAAAAACGGCAGACAGAAGCTATACTATTTTTCTAAAACAAACTATATTCTCATTATATAATTATCTCTCGTGAAATTACAGGTGCATTCTCATAATAGTAGACTTTTTTCTTAAAATATTACAGCTTTCGGGAAAATCTTCCCTGCCAGAGAGTTTTATATCCAGGCGTACAGCCTTCAACACAACAGTAACAGGTACAGTGCTCCAAACTGCACCGCGCCATTATCCACTTTGCTCTGCATCGATTTCACATTATGGCCGATATCACTGTTTTCAACAAAAAGTACACACACACACACACACACACACGACGCTAGCTGTCCGTTTTGATGGATAGTGGAGTTTTATAGAGAAGCTGACCAGTGTGTCCACTTGGTGATGGCAGGTGCTGTGTTGGCGGTGACACAGCAGAAAACACAGGGGATAGAAATAGGACATGTCTGTGTGTGTGTGTGTGTGTGTGTGTGTGTGTGTGTGTGTGTGTGTTTCAGGATAATTAGGGCACGGCACCCGGCAGTTCTCTAAAGAGTCGGCGTGGCAAAGTGGGTGAACTACTGTGGCTTGAATTTTAAAGGTTGATCCGTGTTTTCAAACTCTGTAAAGAGCATGTTGAGTTTGTTGAACCACCTGTATCAGTATGCAGCCGTTATTAGACGTTAAAATCTTAATATTTCAGCCTCTCAAATCTTAGTTTCACTTTTTGGAGTTGTGAGCGCGACTGTATCCAGTGTCGAAACCTCCACACATTCTCTCCCATGATTTTCCATTATCTGTTTCTGTCTGTTTTGGTCTTCAATTCACATCAAGCTGTTTTTTTGCAGGGAGGAAGGTGAAGAGACTCAACCATTTCAGTGTGGACCCTAAAACAAACACGCCGATGTGAACGGAGCAATGGTTGTCATATAAATGGTGTTTTTCAAATGTATCTGCATTGGTGTGAACGGAGCCTCAGGTTTACGTTCATGAAGATTGAGATGGAAGCTGCTCAAAATGTGAACACGCTGACGATCGAGAAGTGGATTATGCTGCAGGAGTGTTTCTACAGACTTCTGGATTATTTATTTTATGGCTGTGAAAACCGGATCACTGTTGGAATCCACTGCAACTACTTCGAAATCAGGCCGACTGCAGCTGCTGTCATCTTTGGAGAGGAAAAACTTTGACAGCCACCTTTCAACTCTACAGGGGGTGCTGGTTTGATACTCAGCAACATTGATTCTGAGAGGAGTACCGCTTTAAGCTTAGGAGTTTACATTTTTTTAAAAGCTAAAAGGTTTCCAATCTGAAACAACGAAAATACTTTAAAAAATCCACAGTCTTCTTTGAGACTTTTTACACTATTGTTGGAATTATTCACTTCCCTGCCAGCAGAAAAAGTACGTCATGAGTCGGGAACTGAACCTGGATTTTGAAGGTAAAGGTCGCTGCCACTCTCAGATCTTCAGTTCCCTCTATGCTTCTTTCAACATCAAACCACTTCCTCTTTCCATCCACCTTTTTGGCCAGACTATGGAGAGAAAAGTGCAGAGGCGTGTCCAGATGGAACATAAAGTGAATTTTCCCCTCGGACACTGGATTGTTTTGAGAGACATTAGGTGTAGGGAGCTGGCATCATGTACGACAGCTCAGCGTTTTTTTTTTACTGATTTCAGAACACGTGAGGAACTCCAGTTCTTCTCGTCTTTTTACTCTCGTCTCTGTATGTTCATGAGCGCAAATCATCTTCAGGATACGCACAAACATTTTCAACTCATGCAGGTGTGTCTTCACCACGAATTTGTCCACTTGGGTGCTTCCATTTTTTTTTATGTTAAATCGATATGCCTCTAAAATTTACTTTGCTTTCAGTCTTTTATAAAAGACGTTCACATAATGTGCTCCTACCGTTTAATTACAGGGGGACGTTTGTCTCACCAGATAATACAAATGTGAGCAAATACAAATAGCTGAAACACAGACAGAATAATTCAGATGTCTTCAAACGTTACAGGCCGATGTCGTGGGTGGCACTTATTGATTTATGTGTGTGAAACGTGAGTACATTAAAGGTCCAAAAAGGCTTCAGAGTCGCTTCAGCTCTCGCCTGGAGGGTCTAGACATGAAACGCTGGCTGCAGGGACAGACACCACACACACACACACACACACACACACACACACACACACACACACCAGTGCTGCCACCCACAGCATGGGGCCAGGGGGAGAGGTCAAAGGTTAACTGAGCCGGGGTGTTAGGTCAGAGGGGTTAAACTGGACACTTTAGCACAGCAGTGGTGGGGTCAACAGGGGAGAGCAGGAGAGTCACTGTGGGGTCCAGTTACTGGTTTTGCGTGCAACACGTCTCGTGCCGGTCCCCCTGCTCACGAGAGCCTGCGCATGTTGGCTTTGTGTGAGTGTGAAAACAGCGCATGTGTCCGGTGGCGTGCGCGTCTTAAGCAGCTTAGTACCCAGCCAGTCGTTGAACTTCTTAACCTCGGAGGGCAGGCCCAGCTCGGTGAAGTCACCCATGTGCAGCAGCACGTCGCCGTAGGGCATCTGGATGCCGTCTGTACGCGAGTGTGTGTCTGACACACACACAAACCGGGTGTGTCCTGCTGGCTTGGGAGTGTCATAAGGAATGGGGTCCACCCTGGAAAAGACAAGAGACAGAGAGAGAGAGATGGTGAGAGAGGGGCTGGACAATGAGCCCTAAGCTCTACGTCGTGACAAACTGTCACATTTACCTCAATAATATCATAGTTACCCAAGTACTTTGTAATTAATCAATGGTGGCTTTTCATTTTGATTCATTATAGTCTGACAAGTTAAAAAGTCTCGTCTTCTGGGCTGTGGGCTAATTGGTTGGTTGAACTTAATACCGGTTCAGGCTATTCGCAGTTTAATCGTATGAGATTTTGACAATTTATTGACTGAAAGCTGTAATATGAGGCATCCTGGTTTAGAAGAGCACCGTATACATTGCATGGCACCCAGTTAAGATTGTGTGTATGTTAACCCCTCTTCCTTCCTTTTCTCCAGAAGAAAACGTTTGCTGTTGTTCATTCTTTATTAACAGCTTTGACATAGATAATCAATGACTTATACCTGTTTTATTGTGTTGAATCGTCTGTTTTTATAGACAGAAACAAACGGGCGGTAACTCTAAACGATTGTGTTGTAAATTACTTTAAATATTTTACTGTGTGTAAAAAAAAAAAGTCTTTAGCACCTTAGCCTCGACTTTCTCATAATCCCTTTCCACACTGCACAGTTTCATGTTATCAATCTGAGAAGCCGATTTATTACTTTTCAAATGACACTAAGAGCCAAGTATCTTTGACTCCGTTATCACCAACAAAAGCACCGAACTTAAACACATCTGCCAAGCAATGAAATTTGGTTTGGCCCTTGGTTTTATTTAGTCATTTTATAATTGAACATTAATCACTATAAAAAGAGCTGCAATTCAAAGAATGTGCCCTTTTTCCTTTTCATGTACTCGATCCAGAAGCATATTTTTAGGAAATGTATGCTAATTTCATACCAGACAGCAGAAGGGGCACAGCTGAAAACTGGAACCTTAAAAAGATCATTTGTTGTGCAAAATAAATTACATGGTCCACGGAATAATTCATGCAGCAGAGCAAAACACATCTCAAAGAAAAGAGGGGACATTACAACAGTGAAAAATGTGCCGTTTGGGCTGGAAAACAACCAGCGCTCGGATTGATTTGTGGACACAAGGAGGGCAATGGCTGTTTTGTGGCATCAGATTGGCTAAAGAGACGTTGAATTAAGGCAGGCCATGTCCTCACTAGCCATTATCTAAAGAAAAAACACTTAGACCCAAGTCTGGCTAAGAAAAAAAAAGGCTTTTCTTCAGCCTTTTTGTTCGATATAGCACGTCTGTTAAAAAGGAAGAAAAACCTGTACTTTTTTCTGACTGAAAAGAAAGAAGGAAAAAATCATCTTGTCTGTAATTGAAGTCTACAATGTGCAATCTTCCAGCACTCTGCCACTAGACCATTATTTCATTAGAAGGGATGTCACTCTGTCGACAACATCAGACACATAATCAACGCCGCAATCTCCAACCTGACAAGCGCGCACACACACACACACACACACACACACACACACACACACAGTTAACTCGCATGTGTATAAGCATGGCATGAAAACAGCCACAGAAGCAGATGAAATCAAAAGGTTTCAGACTGGAGAAGATGTCATTAACAGGGATGGAGAAAATAGGAACCTCGGCACAAAAGAAAATCTTATGGGGGGGGGGGGGCAATGTTGCATTTGAGGAGTCTAATTTGGGAACCCATTTTCCTGTTTTCCCATTTCTAGGGCATGTTGAGCAGAATATACATGGAAAGGCTTCACAGATAGACTAGAATCTGTTCTGTTTTTGAGGTGAACAGTCATCTGCAGGGTCTGTATGTGGTCTGTTGTCTGTAGCAGGGGTGGGTCAATTTGGACAAAATCTTCCATCATGATATACAAATGGGTGACAAATTATTGTTGGCTTACAATGAGCCTCCAGAGCAGCTTCAGTGCTCCTTGCCAAAGATTCGTTAACTCTCTGAACTCTTCTGGGGGGGATGAACATTATTGTTGCGCGAGGTATTTCCTCAATATGTGTCACGGTGATGGTGTTGGAGAGCACCATCGTAAGGCGTCGCTCCAAAAACATAGCTGTTCAATCAGCGACCCCTCGTGCCCTGTACGGAAGCATTTGGATTCATAATGTTTATCCATCCATTTATTCAAGTGTTCCCTTTAATGTGTCCCATATGTATACTGTTATATTTCAACTGGAATCTGTTTATAGATTAAATAATCAGGTGTGAATGTTGACTCTGTTTGCCAACACAGAGATCTGGCAAAAAAGTATTTCAACTTTTGACGCAATGCAGTGCAACCTCATCTGACACATACGTGAAAGTGCAAAAATAAAAAACTATCGCTACTGTTGCAACGAGGTAAAATGATTGATTCTGTGATAACTTTCCAGAGCAATAAAATCCTTCTACACATTATTAACTGCTTTGCAGTCTTTTGGTGTCTGATGAGCCTTCGAACTCATGGATCTGTAATTCAAATTGGGCGTCCTTGAGCACATTTTCTTGTTTTACTGGTACCTCAAGCAACAAGCCCACACCAGCGCAGCCCCTTGCATAGCAGACATACAAAGCTCTGTTACAGCTCAAAATTAATCCTGCAAAAGCCGTTTCCATTTAGAAAAGAACGCTGAAATTCTCTGTTTTGACATATTTCCTGAATTAGAAGACCACAGATTCAGACATTTCTAATGAACACTGGCCAACACTGATCAGCCAGAGCAAGGCTGGTAGAAAGGATTTGTACTCTGTTTGTATGTAGTCTGCGTCTTTGGTTTGTAGCTTGTTGTGTGCAACCAGCAGCTTGAAGCTTTGTGTCTGCCGCCTTCTGAGACTCTGAGCGAGCTTCTCAGTTTCCAGAGCAGGCCTGGACTCCAAATTAAACACACTGGACAAAATGAAAAACTAGCTACAGAGATAATTATATTTACTATTGACTGTGTGCAGTAAATAAGGGTTGTGCTCCTATATACACACACAAACACACACACCACGCACTAACTTAAGCCAGCAGAGCGGCACATACATTGCAGTGTAGCTGGTGATTAGATTTGGTGCTCTGTGGTGCCTGGATGTCATGCAGCTTTACAGGATTCGACAGTTCTCGTCATGGAGGAAGGACGAACGCAGAACCACATGGGATGACAAAACACACACACACACACACACACACACACACACACACACACACACATACACATATAAATGCATACACACACACAAGCGCGCATATTAAAACAAAGCCAGGAGAAAAACAACCTCCATCTCCTCCCCTTTCCTTTGAGATTTAATCCACCCTGAGAATGTAAGTAAATACCAGCAGCCCCTATCAATTAGAGCAGACCTGGGCCAAGAAACCTTCATGATAGTGCTGCATAGGTCTATCACACACACACACACACACACACACACAAAGAGAGAGGGCCCCTGTCTTTCCTGTTAACATATGACTGTATAACAATCCAGAGGTTCATTAGTAATGTATACAGGAGTTCAGGAGTTCAGCAGTGCAGCAGAGGCCTCTGATCTATTGTAAACGGAGACAGTGAAAATGAAAAAGTCTTCTTGCGCTCCGACAGCAGGTAAAAGAATATTCTCCAGTGACTGACTGCACTGTGTTAGCATGAAGGTTCGTGTTAACATGTCTGAGCTTCGGCGTGACATCAGAGGGAAGACTGCGGAGGGAAACGAGTGGGGGAGAGGAGAAATGCTAATGCGCTCGAGGAGGGCAGCAGCACACTCTCAAATCCGCCATGACATTGGAGCTGACACAAAACCGAGGTCTGTGGCTGCAGAAATATCTGCTGGATGAAGAAACGTCTGTGATCCTTCAGCAGAGAAACCTCAGCGCTTCGACTTCTCCTCACCTACTGCTGCAACATCGCAGCAAACATTTGCTTTGAGATCTTTGCCTTAAAACCATGATTTTTAATCGCATCTATCCGTCTCGAATTCAGGATTATATTATTGCAACTTAACATTTTCACTTTGATCATGAAGTGCAGTATTTCTTGAGCTAACACCAGCCAGACAATCCTGTTTTTATTCTCACTGTCGTCCACTTGTTGTGTTCTTAATTACAAAATTCCCAGATGACAGAAGATGTTTCACATTTGGGAACCAAAACAATTTTGCTCTCTTAAAATCAAATCAAAACTTGTTCTTTTTTCACTTTGCTTGTTCCGTTTTTCTCAACAAATGTCAGGTTTCTCTGCTGCTTTCACATCTGAAACACACAGAATGCTTCAGATTCAACTGGGCAGATTCAACAAGAAAAATTAAACACTTCAATCATTTTATGATGTGATTATTACCATTAGAGCCTGCAGTAATATCATAAAAAACCCTGTAGCCTCTATAAATCACAATCACAAAATATCACGTTTATAATATCAATGCTAAAATAAGACTGACAAGCTTAGGGTGCTTTGCCCTAAAAAATGCTTGCGCAAGGAAGATGTGAAACACAGCTAAATGCTGGAAAACTAGACTAAACCCATACACAGTTATTGGTTACATGTGTCATATGGAAGGGAAGTATAAATCAGCGTGGGAGAGACAGAAGGAGGGAAGGAGGAACGCTCTCTGATGTCTGTAGGAGGATATTCAATTTGACTGAGCACACTTGGCTCTGTGGCCTTTTGGAAAAACACACAATCGGGGTTAAAGGTCAGCCCCGAGCTTTGCTTCTTCAAACGTGACACTTTACTCGCAGCAGATAAGGAGGTCGCCGTGTATGTCACCCGCTGACTCGTCGAACTCTTTAAGGAAGCAACATAATCGGTGTGATTGATTGCAACACTTCCTCGAGTTTTTCTGAAAACCTCCCGAGTCTTCACGAAGTCCAAAACAGGCCGTGGCTGTTTGCTGTGCAGCCACCAAACTCTCCAGCTTAACAGCTCTTATCTTACTCTTTAGTGTGGGTATTAGTAGTATTAGTATTTAAACCCTGTTATCCATCACTACGAGAGATAACGAGATAACTTCATGTATACCTTTAATGTATAAATAAGACGTGACCACAAGGATTCACTGCAACTGATTTCAACTATGTAATCCACCGTTATGTTCAGGAATGGAAGCAAAAAGACAAAACAGAGACATCAGGCACATGAGACTGGAAATCCTAAGGAGCTTGTAGACGAGATGGTACTGCAATCCAAATATAACCCACGTCTTTCCTCTCTGAGGGTGTACAACGCCTTTCTCAACCATCGACATCAACTCACTGAGCTCTTCTGGTCAAACCTTGTCAACTATCAAGTGATGTGATTTGGTGAGGTCAGCCTTTTCCAAGAAAATCGCTTGTAAGTAAACTTTAAGTCATTTTTAAGAACGACTTTCTGTGAAACAAAAAATAAAATCAAGGTTTTCTCACCAGAAAAAAAAAGACAAAAGTAGAAATAGCGTTATCCCGCACTCCATTATAATGTACTTGGGGTTCATCCCAAAGGTTGAAGTCTCAGTCAGGTTCTTCCACAACAAAACTGGGAAAACCGGGGGCTTTGTCACGTTGAAACAAGAAAACAACAAATATCATGCTGTAGCACTGAGATTCACCTTAACTTAAACAAAAAGTCTTGACGAAATCATGAAAAACAGTAGAAGACCAAAAGTATGTGGACAAGAGTGTCCACGAACATTATTACTTGTAGTTTAACAGCGTATTAAGACTCGGTTGAATATTGTGATGGATGCTGTGGAATTGTCCAATTTGTGGTATTTTTTCACAACAGCATTGGCAGCTCCTCCCCCCATTCGTGGCAGGGTTAATGGGGTCAACGACCTCGGAGCTGCCCACTTGTCTTGGACAGAAACACATGTCAATCACAGCCCGCTCGGGGTCTCCGTCCATTTCATACCTGCCGCCACCTGCTGCCAAAGGATTAGCCTCCAGCTCCTCCTTCTCTCTACTTCCTGTTCATTCATTGTTAATGACGTCGTCCTGCTAATGATTTCTCATCAATAGGACAACCAGCGGGGGACACACAGCCACCTAAAACCTCCAGGGTCAAAGGCGAAATGTGGAAATAGACTGCTAATCAACTTAAGCTGACCAGTCCATACATGACAAACCGGATCAACACCCGTACACACCGGTTCAGAGGCCATCAGAAAGACAAAGACTGAGTCAAAACAACCAACAGAATTCACACACGTGCAGCAGGTTTAATTATCCTCAAAATACCATCATGCATTCCTGTTAATTTTGCATTCCTGTTAATTTTATTGTTATTATTGCATTCAATATGTATTTAACAGGACTCTAAACACGTAATGCACTCTACAAAGGTTACCGTTCGGTCGTGATTGTAATATTAATGAACAGCAGCTCACAGCCAGTAGAACAGAATTTGCATTGCTTCCTGAATTTGACAAATTTCTGTATGGAACAGGATCAGGGGAGAGTTGTGTCAACCACAATGCTTTAGAAAGAGAAATCTTAAAGCTTCTGGTACCCCGCTGTTACCACGAAAATTGTTTATTCTTGAAACGATTTGTCAATTAATCAATTAACTGATTAACAGAACATTAAGTTTCATTATCCGTCAGAGTGTGCTGACAGAGAGACGAGTATTTCTAGACAAAACACAGCTTTGAATATCAGAACTAAAAATCACAGCAGCTGTAAATGGACTCTCTCTGTTCATTAACGCCTCTTTGTCGAAACTTCACAACAAAGAGCGTCAGGGAAAATTTGATGTTTGTGTGTCCACTACGCTGATGGAGGAGTACCTTTAAAGGATAATCACAGCTGAACCGGAGACAAAATAGCTACCGTTCTTCCACTGAGCTCACACGGTCTTTATCACTGTTTTCAGGAGAAACATCAAAACACAATGCTCCCCATTTCCTCTGTCTATAACCTCTGCATCAGTTCCCCTCCCCCTCCAATAGACTCACACACACACACACACACACACACACACACACCGCTCACTCATCCACGGTGCAATACCATTTCTCTGAGAGGAGCAGAGAGAGCGCCTCTCTTATCTTCTGCATTTCAGCTGTCTGCGCTAATTCAATAAACTTCAGAGGAACAAAATGAACACAGGAATAACGGAGAGGCGGAGGGTGGTGGTGGTGGTGGGCGGGGGTGGGGGGCACACAAGGGAGCGGAGAAAGCGGCAAAAGGTGGGAGACGAGAACAAGCGAACAAGAAAACCCAACAGGAAAAAAAGGAGGGCAAAAGCACAAACAGAATATAGATGCAGAATGATGGAAATTCACAAGAGGAGGGGGGAAAATGAAAAGAAACACAAGTGTACTGTAAAAAATATTCAAATGAGAATTGATTTTAAAGAACGGTGAATGATCGCCTTTTGCCTTGATGTGCCCCCACCCTCTCTCTCCCCTCTTTGCTCCATTTGTTCAGGCAGGGTGCGTCCTCCTCATCCCTCCCATAATGGCAGAGTAAGGCACACAAAGCCTGCGTTGGAATATCAGCACCACAGAAACCTTCCGGCACTGCACTGGGAAATAAATTGCTTCTGCTAATGCCCCTTTCATTACGGCACAGCCCTTAATTGTGCTGCTGACAGTCGGCCTGGCTGCAGGGGCTGATGGGAGGAAGGCTGAGGAGACGGGCAGGACGCGGCCCCCGGGGCCAAATGCCAACCGGCGGACTGCTGGGAGAATAAACTAGAAGAGTAGTGTTCACCTGGACAGACCACACCGCTCACAACAGAAAGTACACACTGAACCTTCTCACACGTTCAGCTGACAGGTTTTGTAAAGCAGCATTCAAACGCTTTCTGTCGCTCTTTTCACACATATTTTCTTGTATCCAGGTTTAGCCACTTTATGTAAATTTAGGGGATAAAAATAATCGTGGTTTTAGAAGATATTTTCACACAATTAGGATTGGGTATTGAATATCCAGTCAGATTCATAATCTTGTGTACTCATTTTTTAACTAAACATCTGACCAATTCTGGACTACTTTATTAGTTTATTAGAATTAATTTAAGTTCTTGTACAGCCGCTTGTGTTTACACAATATTTGAGGCTTCTGAAAGACAGTTTGTAGATGTAAACATGTTGATACACCTAAAGTAAAAATCATTCATCGTTTTATTTGGATAAATGATGAGAGCGATGATAGAGTCACGGGTCTCTGAACAAAACAAACAAAAACATGGTTCACTGTGCGTATTACACCCACCAAATAGAAACAATGATGGAAGTCGAATTATGAAGACATACTGAATATCCTCATTAATTTCTTACACATCAAGATCAATTAAAATCCTGACAGCAGGTTCAGGTGGAAAATGTTCCAGTGTTTGGTTTGGTTGAGTTTTGTGATCACACCCCCAGATTGAAAACAACTTCGGAAGGTAGGACGCAGAAAAGAAAAGGAGCGTCTCGTGTACAAGCTTCCATGAAATAGAATGACTGCTGAAATGAGTCACCAGTAAGAGTGATTACCAGCAAAGGCAAACTAAACATACTTTAAACTGCATAAATGGAGGACATGTCACGTTGAGAAGTTGCAGGCTCGGCCAGCTTTGCCTCTATTGCATGTCAAGGGGGAAGTGACATCATCACGAGATTGTGCCCTGCGATGCCAGGCTCCGGGGCTCGGAGGCCAAAATCTCAAAGACATCAAAAGGGCTTCAATCACACACAAAAAAAACAGCAGACCTGTCCAATGTCAACTGTCACTTAACCCCCCCCACCATCACCACCACCAACTCCACCACCACCGTCCCGCCGGGCTCCAGCAGCAGGTCAGGGGTGGAGAGTGAACTTAATCAAGGGTTCTCCTGTTACAAAAGCCCCTCCGCTCCTGCCGGCGAGCGGCGGCAGGCCGACAGAAAACAAAAGCCTCCAAATGGGACTGGCTCTTTGTTCTCACGAGAGCCGAAGCCTGACTGCTGCTCCTCCACAAACTGTTTGGGAGGAAAACTGAAGAACGGGTGGCGAGGTGAGAGGTAAACATGAGGCTGCGCTATTAATTGGAAACTCTTTTTTTTCCTCTATGCACCATTGATTAATAATCACAGATTTCTGGGCTACTGAGGTGTTTTCAATCCCTGGAAAGTCCTATTGTGGAACATCAGTAGCCTGATAATCAGACCGAATTGTTATTTCATTTTCACTTCATTATTCCCTCTGACATTGTGTTCATGTTAGCGGTTTCCTGTTGAGGAAAAGGGTTATTTTGTTCTCAGCAGGGTCTTATGTATTCAAACTAGGCTACATTTGTGTTTTCATTTTCGGCTTTATTGTTTAAACACTTATTACCTATGAGGGAAATACACTAGATAGACAAGTGAGCAGTTTGGATTAAGAGAAGCTGACCATGGCATCTTCCGACCACCCAGCCAGGCTGCAGCCGGCAGTGTGAGAGGGAAGAGAGCCGGGATAAGAGCTCAACTAACCCAGCTTGGACCTAAGCCTGATCCTGGCTGATGTCTGGTCGTGGTTGAAAGGTGGAGTGGATGAGATGGGCCAAGCAACGGGAAATCAGACGCTCAAACGCAGTCAAAGTTCATGGACAATGTTTCCAAGATGTTTAACTTTTAATGCGAAGATCATCATATTTTCAACACTGTTGCTGCGGTTTACATTCCCCCAAAATACTACAGAATTATTTCCTGGATTTATAGGTTTATATTTATATAAATAACTGTATATATTGTTTTTATGTTGTTTCATATTTGATGCCGTCTATTCTAAATGTAATAATCTGTATATATGTTCTTTATGTGTGCAGCATGAAGGGGCTACACTTTCATTTCATTGTGTTATGAAATGACAAATAAATGAACTTTGCAAAAGAAAAGATCAGACACAGAACAAAATCCTGAACATGTTTTAGTTCCTAAAAGTGGATCATCATCTGTCATCTGGAAACACTTTGGTTTTAAACCAGACAACCACAAACAAAAACAGACCCTGGATGGAGTTTACCTTCAGGTTGTAGCTGCACCACACACTAATAAATATATTGTAACAATTACAGTAAAACAGTAACAGTGAAAACCTTTTGACTTTGTTGTTTGTTTGGGCTCAAACATCAAATTCAATAGTTATGTTTCTTGAAACCAAGACAAATAAGTGTTATTTATAGTTCTGATGCAAAATGAGAAAAGAATACAAGTGGCAGGAATGGAAACACAGCAGAGCTTCGTAGACCCGAACGTCTGATTCAACAGCCAAACATGAAGCAAACACTGATCCACTTCAAAAGGAGAAACATTTAGTTTTTCCTTGTTTGCATTTCTATCTAAGATCTATTGACACTGGAGGAGAGGATGAAAAACACTGTGACACTTCTGACGTGTCCAACAGTGAATCAGACAACACAGGAACTTTTGAAATGTGAATTTCTGCTTCAATGTCACATTTGTCCACAATTAAATTGCCAATTATTTCAAAGCAACCCCCGCTGCTGCACAACATGATACAAAACACTACACAAGGTCCCCTCTTCGATGGTCCAGCTTGTGTTAAAAATCACGTGAGTGGTAAAACTACTATTACCAACACAGAGATAGAAATGTCCCATTATCATCCGAGCACCTTGACCGGCTCACTCTGTCACGTGACTCAACATGCCGAGCGTCCTCCCTCCTTCCAATACACAAACTCATTAATTGAAACCGCAAAAATAATTCATTTTCATTGTGTACATATGTAACAGTATCAGCTGTGAAACTGGGGCCGCAGAAACACATCCTATAAAAATCATAATTCCAAACAATTTCCTCGACCACATTTACAGCACTGTTTCACTATATTAAGGAAAGGAAACACGGCACATAAAAAATTCTCAAGGAGTCCATTAATAAAAACCAGGACGGTGTTAAAATGAATGTGTGAAGGCTGTGTTCCTCTGGTGCCGTTTCCTCACCAGCTTGTGTCAGAATATCCACGTGTATGGATGCAGGCGGCGGCGTCATTAAATGATTCATACTTACGAGCTCCTCAATTATTCAGAGGGCGGGAATAATTAACAGGGCATCTGGAGGAGAGGGAGTTTGTTAAATGTGGATTTTTTTTTTTTTTTTTTGGCATGTGGGGGGGTTAAAAGAAAAATTTCCATTTCTCCAGCGTTAAAATTTATGTATCAAGCTCAGGTGTCTTGAGTGAATTATGTTTTATATAGAGTAAACAACCAGATAAAAAGGAAAAATAAAAAGAACATTTTAACACTGGCTGTTCTCCAAAACCCCACCAAGCTTCAGTGCCACGGAAAATACTTATTTCTGATCGGTTTCCAAGTGTCCACATTGTTCCAAACCGTTATAAATCAGGTTACCACAACAACGGCATTTCTGCAACATTACCAGCTCACTCTCGCTGGTGAAACTAACCTACACACGGTTAAACTGACTATAACACTAAAAAACAGAACATGATGATGAAGCACATTTTTTTGCCTGTGGTCAGTGGTTGTGCTATAAGAGCAATAATAGACCCAGAGGTGTCCTGATATAGAAAATAATGGACTGGCAGAGGACATCTGATTTGGTTCCTTAATATTCCTCATTAATTCCCGTGAATCAGGCCCCTCTTCAGGATAAATCCTGTCCACACATCTTGTGTCCTACAGAAACTATGGCTGGTTATCCAACCTCAAAAATGCAGCACAGAGCATCAAAAACTGTCAATACTGAAAGATCCTTACTTATTATTTTATCAGACTTAATTCACAGTTTTGCTGATTGTATTTAATTTAGACAAAGGCACTTGTATATTCCTTAACAATAAGGAGTTGTAACAAATTTGGTTTTGGTATTGGTGATTTTTAAACTTTAACAAAAGTCCCAGCTCTAATGGAACCAACACATTTAGATCCCACAGTCCCTTCATCAATGCAGGTTATCTGTAGATTTTACAGCCTTTCAACACCCTGTTGACACAACTGGGAACTGAACTTCAGACCAATTTAAAACCCGAAATACAAAAACAAAGCTGGTGGCAGAAGCAGGCAGACTGTGAAACTAAGAAGAACAGCACGCTCTGACAGCTCTTCACTCAGCAGAGTCCCATTTTAGGTGCAATTCAGAAAAAACTCTGAGTGGATGGACAACAAGTCAGTGGACCAGGTTGCTCTCTCCGTGTGGAGACCACGGAAGTCGGCTTTCTCCGCTGACTCCGTTATGTTTGCCTGCACGGTGCACACCTCCGGTGGGAATTAAATAAATTAACACTCTAAAGGCGTTAATGGTGTAATGCAGTTAAGTCATCGAGTGAGAAGTGCCAACACATCTGCGATCAAGATCAACCACAAACAACATCATCCCTGCACGCTTGATTAACTCCATGTTATTTAGGGTTTGGATCACTTTTCTCCCTCCACTGCGTCATGCAGCAATTTTCTTCCGTTTAAGAAACCACAACAGGACGTACTGGTTCTTTTACACTGTGAACAACAGTTCATATTAGCAGCTGCCTGGCTAAAATATATATATATATATATATATATATATATATATATATATATATATATATATATTTGTATTTTCTGTTGAATATATTTCTGTTGAATAAGAAGAAACTGCAGACAATTTCAATACTTGTCATTCAAATCCAGATCCAGAAAAATGCCCAACATTTGCTCATTCCAGCTTCTCAAATGTGAGGATCTGAATATCTTTGACTTCGTAATAGTCACTTTTTACAAAGTTTTAAAAGATTTTAAAGGACTGATGAAAAAATGTAATTGATCATGAAATAATCATTACTATGATTTCCTTTTAAGGGGAAATTCTTATAAAACATTTACTGAAACCCCAGGAAGTTAAATGTTACAAGTGTGTATATCAAAATATGGTAGATATGACTCGAGGCTAACCTTTACCTGCATTCAAATAACAGGATTTGAGACATTTAAGACGTCTTGTAACTATTTAAAGGCTCACAAAAATCCTGAGAACCACCCCCAGACCTCCAGTCTAGAGTCCTTTTAGTTTCAACTCTCTGTCAGTTTGTCCGTCTGTGTCGGGCCTTCCCGCAGTCTGGCCCAGATCCTGTTCAAATTGGATTTGAAGCCATTAGTGTCCCAACTCGAAGCATATGTTCCAAGTTGCTGAGCATTTCATTTCACAAGACGACGATGAGGGGGCAGAGGAAGAAAAAAAAACACACACACACACACACAAAAAAAAAAAACACAGACAGCGCAGAAAAATAAACCAGACACAAACAGGGCCGGACTGAGTCTGTCGCTCACTTACAGACAGAGAGAGAGACGTCCCATGCTCCGAAGAAAGCCCACTCTGACTTCAGGGTCACGTTCCTGAGCGTTAGCCTGTAACTGCCACTGTGTGTGTGTGTGTGTGTGTGCTTGTCAGTCTGAGTGTGTACATGTCCTACATGCATGTTTTCATATGTGGTTCAGAGGGTGATACCTTCCACACCACACAAAAGGTGCTGCTGTGCTCCATCACAGAAATCTAAATATTCTGTCTAGGGGGGGGAAAAAACATTAAAGCAGGGATTGTATTTCAAAAGGCGGGCAACCCCCTCGCTTGAGCTTTTTTTTTTCTCCTCTCTTTGCTTTTAGAAAAGCAACAACTTTATTTATGTCCAAATACTGTGGATGCAGTGAGAGAAACCCCCAAGCAAGTCGGATCATTATCTCTCAAATCTAAACAAGCCTTTACTTTCCCAGAACAGAGAACGTATTCTATAAGCACTTAAACATAGCGGGGGGATGG
The DNA here is from genome assembly GCA_031216445.1 of Lateolabrax maculatus. Taxonomy (NCBI): domain Eukaryota; kingdom Metazoa; phylum Chordata; class Actinopteri; order Acropomatiformes; family Lateolabracidae; genus Lateolabrax; species Lateolabrax maculatus. The sequence goes on from CM062198.1 coordinate 29,320,496, forward strand.
GCTTATAGGAGCGTGTGTGTGTGTGTGTGTGTGTGTGTGTGTGTGTGTGTGTGTGTGTGTGAGAGAGAGATCCCGGGGTTCCCAGTCTGAGTTTAAGAAAGGCAGGGTAAAACACTGCAGGCTCTGTGGAAGCCAGGAAGCAGCCTAATGTATTTATCCAAACACATATCTGCTGAGAGGCCCCACGGCTTCAACACATCCCCTTCCTACAGGCGCTTCACCTCCGAAAACTACCTCACTGAAAATGGACCAGCAGGACGGTACAGTGTGGGCAAAAAAATAAATAATGATTAAGATAAACATTGTGATTATTTGTTCCATGTTTCAGGAAGTTCAACATGTCTGCACCTTAAAACACACAGTCAGTGTCTTAATTTCTCATTGATGCGTTTCTCAGACCAGCTAAAAAATGTTGTTTTCACTCCTGCAGTCTGACTCTTAATACGACCTTGTTACTAAATACACCTAATAAACAGCTACCTTTTTTACAAGGCAAACATCATCCAGAATCTGTTCTCGTTTTGCTGTCAAATGGAATAAAACTAAACTGCCTCCAGATGACAGGTGATGATGATCCACTTTTAGAAACTTCAGTGTTTTCAGGACTTTCCTCTTAAACATCAGGCCGATACTTTCTTTCCCGACTTTTCTTGTTTCCTCATTTTCCTACAAAGAGGTTTTTTTTTTGCGAAAGGTTTCTCTGCTTCCACTCCGGCTGACCTTCGCTTACGGTCAATTGGTGCAACATTGCGGGATAAAAGCCTGAGAAGAACCATACCGAGACTTTCCAGGAAACTGAAAACAAAAACCTGTCAATGTCAATCACAGAAGCCTAAAATAATAATAAATCCCAAAAATAAGCAGTGGAATTTTAACAAAAATGGAGCCCTGAAGAGCTAATTCTGTCGTGTTTTAAAGCCTGAAAATATTGTAGTCGAAAAAGGAAGAACTGAAGGAGCCTCTTCAAACATCAAACTACAAACTGTTCTGGTGAATCCTGGGCTGTCTGGCATGCGTTAACCTTGATTCATATTGAAGCATTTGGCCTGATTTATTGCCGTCTTTGTCATTAAAATGGACTGACGTAACACAAACTGCTGGGTGACCTCGTCTCCTTTTCCACCGTTCACCGCGGTTGTAGTGCTGGCAGCCCCGCTCACAGCTGAGGAATCCCAAAACAACACAGTGGCACAATAACGTGAACCCTGCCAACACCGGGAGGAAGGCAAGAGTCCCATTTAGCTGTTTACACGATTCCATAATTTGACCATCTCCCCCAAATAATCCTGTTTACATGAACATGATTACGCAGACAGAATTGTGGGAATCTGAGTGATTGAGGTAAACAAAATAAAAACATAAAAAACAACTTGTTTGCCAGATGTTGTTGCTCCCCAAAGTGAGGGACTGCGGCTGGTTGACTTTGCCCAAATCTTCCTGCAGCTCTAATGTATCTGGTGTTTGTATAAAAGTGTCTCTTTTATGATGTATGTAAAATGTAAAATGATTTAAAATAAATTTGAATGTTCTGAGGGTTAACCCCGCCGGCCGGTTCAGCTCCGTGCAGACGCCACCTCCCTTCCGCCTCAACGTAACACAGTGATCTGAGCACACGGGCAAACCTGACCGCCGCCCAGAACGAAGGACCGACTAAGCGAAAAAGACTTTACAGCGTCTCCTATCTGATGTCCATTAATGTCGATTAAACAAGAGAACTCCACTTATGATTCTGCTTACTTTAACTTCCGTCGTATCTTTAATTGCAGTCTGATCAGAGATCAAGAGATGCAGTAACTCAACTTCTGTTACTCCCTTTGAATTTAAAAAGGTTCAAGATCACAAAAATGTTTTTTATAAATTGCTGCTTTTTACTGGAACAGTGTTTCAGGATCTCCGAAGCAACTGATAGGAGTTTCGAAACTCTCTACAATCTGTGGTCTGGACAGCAATGGAAATAAGCTTTTGTACCCTCAACAATTTGATTATATGCAAGGACTTTGGGATTGCAGAGTTGCATTTACATAACTTTCTAATCCGTCCATAGCAAACACAACAAGTGCACGCTGTTAGGGCTCTATTTTCATATTAATGCCTGTTCAGTGTGTGACTTTCTAAAACTTAAATTGACATCAGGTATGTTTTGAAGCGTAAAAGCATCACCAACATGCTTCATATTTAATTATTTTGGCAAAATATTTGATCTGTCTTCATTTGTTGCAACTGTAATACAGACAGAACATTGAAAAGGTAGTAGGAATGTGTGCCTGCTTTTCTCCCCAAAAATTATTCTAAAAAACAGCCAAATCAAACAGGAATTACCCAACAAAGAATCAAGTGCAATCAAAGAGCAAAATAAAATGAACAGCAGACATGCACCACTCTTCTGCAGGTGAACTTTTACCCTCTCAGTGAATATATAATGTCTCAAACACACTGCGCGTGTAACCACAACCAACAATCAGTCTCAAACCTTTTATAAAAGCTCAAAACTGCGCGAGAAACTCAGAGAAGACACACAGAACGCAAACATGCAGCTCTGCGTTAATGTCCGTCCGCAGATAAAACACACAGCGCTGTGACGAGTGTGTGCGTGGCGAGGGCTGACGGGTCACAGCGCCGTGACCCACTAATGAGAGGCAGAGCGTAACCACATCAGACAAGAGCAACGCTAAGTAACTGGTCCGATAAATAAATAAAGAGAGCGCCCTAATGCGGACAAAGTGTTCATGCGCCGCACTGACATGGCACAAACGAAAACAGTCCCACAGAGCGACGAGCCGCCCGCAACGTGCGTCAGAGGGAGAAAACCCCTGAGTCAGAAAAGCTTTTGTGTTTGTGCAAATGCTGCATGTTTCTTTAAAAAAAAAAAAAAAACTGACTTCAGACAACAGGGTTCACCTGCCACACTCGCTGCAAACTTTCCTTAAACATTTAATCCCCCTGAAATGTTTTGGTCTCCAGTCAAAGTTTGTCCTCGCTGGCCACCGTACACTCTGAGCTTGAGCCAATTAAATCAAAGTATAAACAAAGACTCTGCATCAAACAGGCTCCTGATTGGCTTCCTGTGGCACTTCAAAGTGTCTAAAATTCCTCCCCCCACAGTCTGCATTATTAATTCTTCTGAAATGTGTTTAAAAGTTCACACTAGCCAGCCTGAAAACATTAAATGCAAAATAAAATGTATAAATCAAAAAGACCCATTTGAGTGTATGTTAAAAGTTACGTGACTTAAATTTGTTCTTATATATTTGATTCAAGATTGAAGACAGCAAGAATGGCAAATTTACTGAAAAGTGCATCTATTTTGGCAGGTAAAATAATCTTATTTCAGATTTTAGTTCCTTAGCTCATGGCAGGAGATCCACAGAGAGAGTGTGTGTGTGTGTGTGTGTGTGTGTGTGTGTGTGTGTGTGTGTGTGTGTGTGTGTGTGTGGCTGCGTGCACTTACATGTGGACATGTGGAGGTTGGAAGCGGCTCTGGTTGATGTTGTAGTGTGTGAAGGCCTGTGTGGGGTTGGAGCTGTACTCGTCCACCGTGATGGTCACTTTGCCATGAGCCATCCTTCCGCCGTTTGGACATGAGACGCCGTTCGTTCACCGGGATTCAGCAGCGAGCCGTGCGGCGGTCATCCTTCAGAGCCGCTCAAGAAGCCCAGGAAGTCTCCCAGCGGCAGCGGCAGCAGCAGGAGGAGCGGCGGCAGCAGCAGCAGCAGCAGCAGCGACCCAGCCGACCGACACGACCACGACACACTGCAGTCTGCACCGAGAGGAGAACACACACACACACACACACACACATCAGCTGCTTTAAACAGGACCACAAGGCATGCACCAGCGTTTCTCTTTACATAAGAACACATTCTCACTGTTCAGTAAATCAAATGCACAAGCAAAAAACAGGTGGCTTGAAGAGCTGACATGACTCTGGGTTGAAGGAGGTGATGTCTTTCTAATCATTTATAATCACATTGTTCCTATATTCTGGTTTCAGAGAGCACAAACAGAAACTTTGCAGTGTCTCAATATTATTTTGGAAGAAACAAAACAAACAGAATTATTCTACCTTTTCCAACAATATGGCATTTCGTTAAGAGCATCCAAAAAATCTTTCAAAAACTCAACACTGGACTCTTAAGGCGACAATTTACAATCTGGAAAGCACGTTTTTAATTGCTGCTTCTGATGCTCGTTACCCAGTTGGTTTTCAATGCAAACTAATATATTCAAATGTCAAAATGACTGCAGACTCGGCCTCTGAGGCATTAGCCTGTTGAGATTAAACCCAAGCCAAAAAATTAAAAAAAGCTGCAGGTATAATCTCTGCTGGTGACCAAAACTGTCGCAAAGCATTCAATACAACAAGATATTCTTCACAATGCACACACAAAACAGGTCCGAGTCCCCGCTGGCAATTACCCCCCCCCAGAAACACCCAAAAATAAGGCAAAGTTCTGCTTTTGTTACTCCAGGCCTGGTGCTCTAATTCTGAAATGAACCAGTAGCAATTAATCTGCCAGCTGAACTGCTCTGGTTCTGGTTCTTTGCGTAACGGTGCAATTCAGACTAAAATAGGTTTTTAAAAAAAAAAAAAAAAAAAAACAAATTCTGGAAGAAAAAGCAGCTAAAAAAAGCTGCACAATAAGTTTTTTTTTTTGCATCCACAGAGCTCGACTCACCGGGCTTCGCTGTGTCTCCCTGCACCCTGAGCTTCCCTCCTGTCTGACCTCCCTGACTGATAGTAAAAGTGGCCACTGTGGGCTTGACAGGCTTTTTATACCAGACCTCCTGATGCAGCCAGGAGCACAGGAGGAGGGAAAAAAATGAGAGGGAGAGAAAAAAAAAAAAAAAGGCCCTCAATTTAACAAGTCAGTCATCTTTTTCGGAGGGTAAATCAGCAGCTCCGGAGTTCACTTGGTGGTTAAATCCCGTCATGCAGTGCTGAGTAAAAAAAAAAAGGAAGCTGTGACCTCCAGTTGTTGAATATCTTAAAAGCAAACAACCTCCAAATGGAAACTAAAAACTGTCCTATTTTCACAAAAGCATTGATTTATGTTTTTCTGGGTCGGCTGGATGCTTCACTTCCTGACATATGTGCTGTGCATTCAAGTCACAAAGATTTATGCCAACCAAGAAGCTCCACACACACACACACACACACACAGGTTAACGCTGCAAAGTTAAAAAAAATAAGAACAGAAAAATAAAAAAATCACAGTATTCCTGCTCCAGTGAATCCTCCCTGCTGGCTGCACAGGACACAAGTTTGCAGATCTACACTTTGCCTTTTTTTTTTCTTTTTTAAAAACAACAATCTCACTTGAATTAAAAGCTGCCTGTCAGATTCCTCTCAGCTCAGCAGTCAACAAACACTGCTGCTCCTCTCAAAACCTGCTCCCTCTCTCACTCTCTCGCTCTCTTTTTTTTTTTTTTGCAAATGTAGGCCGAAAAACTGAGGACGGATTTGTGTGCAGCATGCTTCACAGCCTCCTCACCGTGCGTGTGTGTGTGCGTGTGCAAGTGCATGTGTGTGCATGTGTGTGTGCATGTGTGTGTGCAAGTGTGTGTGTCTGTACCTTGTGGCTACAGTAGCAGCAACTAGCTCTCTAGCTTTAGCCTGGCACTGGATTATTCTTCATTTATATTTTCTGATATTATTCAGGCTGCAGCTTCGCACCGAGCTGCTCCTCTATAACGGCGCTGCGCACGCACACACACACACACACACACACACACACACACACAGTCAGTCCTGTCGGTGAATACATGCACACACACACACACACACACCATATAGCTAACTTTACGAGGAGAGAGAGAGAGGGGGAGACAGGGGGAGTAAAGGCGAATAAATTGACCCTTTCGGAGACGCGTGCATGTGCACGGTGCGCCGCAGCTCTGGACACTGTCGCCTGCACAAATCTGCACAAAAACAATATATAGAATTAAAAGAAAAATGTAAAAAATAAAAAATGAAAAAACCAAAAAAAAAAAAAGGTCCGTGCGATCGTGAACTCTGCTCCCGGAATCACATAAAGAAAAAGCAGCACCCAAAGGTGGCCGGAGTCACAGCAGCGCCGCGCAGACGACGAGCCACCTTTAACCGACGGCTTTGTGTCAGGGCTCCTTCCTCTTCACCTCCTCTCCCTCTCTCCTCTTCCTCCCTCCCTCCCCTCTTCGGTTCTCTCATGCAAAGCGGAAAGGTGGCTCTCTACCTTCGTCGTGTGGGGTTTTTTTTTTTTTTTTTTTTTCGTGCGCTTTTTTTTTTTGTATGTCTCTGGCCGGAGGAAGAGCGTCGGGTCGGGGTCGCCCTCTACGCGGCGGCGGCGGCGGCTGGACGCGGGTCCATGCGGCGGCGGCAGCGGCAGGTCGGTGCGCGGCCGTCCGGGGGTTGCTGCAGTCTGGGCGGGTAGGGCAGAACCTTCGACCCGGCGGGACCTCGGCTGGCTCCTGTGGAAAGAAACCAGACGGAGAGAGGGAGAGAGAGAGAGAGGGAGAGAGGAGGGGAGAGAGAGAGAGAGGAGGGGGGGAGAGAGAGAGAGAGAGAGGAGGGGGGGAGACACTGACAGACAACAGAGAGAGAGAGAGAGAGGAGGGGAGAGAGAGAGAGAGGAGGGGGGGAGAGAGAGAGAGAGAGAGGAGGGGAGAGAGAGAGAGAGGAGGGGGGGAGAGAGAGAGAGAGAGAGGAGGGGGGGAGACACTGACAGACAACAGAGAGAGAGAGAGAGAGAGGAGGGAGGGAGGGAGGGAGCAGCCTCGGTGTGACGGAGGGGGAGCAGGAGTGCAGTGAGTCGGAGCTGCCACTGGGGTCAGAGAGCACCCCCCCCCCCACACACACACACACACACACACACACACTCACACACACACACACGCCTCCCGTGCGCGCGCCCTCAGCCGCGGGCACGCGCGCGCAACGAGGAGGAGGAGGAGGAGGAGGAGGAGGAGGAGGAGGAGGAGGGGGGGGGGGGGGGGGGGGGAGGAGGAAGGAGCTCCGGCAGTCCCGCTCTACCTCCGTGCTGCATTCAGGTGCTGTCGGAAATTAAACAGTTTCCATGTTGAGACGCACCAATGGGCCAAAATGATGAGAACAGCTGTTTTATTTCATATTTTACATATTTGTCTATAATATTTGTAAAAAAATTTTTTTTCATATTTTGTTGTTTTTTATTTTACACGTATACTTCCTGACTTGCAGTACTTACTTCATCGTTCTTATATTTATATTTCTATATATTTTATAATTATTATGTTTATTATTTCACCAATATTCCAAAAAAAAATCCTTGTGTGTGAAAATCTACTTGGCAACAAATCTGATTCTGATTTGGAAAATGCTTATGCACACATATTTAAATTTTGATGACTTGATAGCACCACTGTCTAATAATACACACTCATAAAGGTTTTAGATAGATAGATAGATAGCAGCAGCAGCTCCTTAACACAAAACATAACTAGTCTACATAAAACAAAAAACAAATGAGGTCAGTGAGAAACAAGTACAATTAAAAGGCTAAATTATACAAAGAATAATGTTACGTTAGACAATAGTGTTAACTAATATGTACAATGACAGTAATATACAGTATTGTAGGGTATGCATAGATAGATAGATAAATAGCCTTATTAGAAAGTGGTACCAAATCGGTTAAACCACCTTCAAATTTGCGTTTTCCCTTTGTTCAAAAATGCATGTATGGGGTTTGAGTTCTCAAATTAGATAACAACCCCCAAGCAAGCCCTTCAGCATCCACCCCCCCGATTACTTTTATCATCCTGTAGACACTGAGAACAGAAACATCCACCCGGGCTCCTAAATTGACTGTTTTGTGTCTTCCAGCCCTAAAGAAAGGTGTTGCTGTGGTTGGTTTTCTTCAGGCTGTGAGCCTTCATGACATGGCATAATAAGAAGGTTATTGATTTTACCACATGAAATCTTATGCAGTATTCAATACTTTGGTCGCTGCACCTTGAACTCAGCGTACACCGCCTCATTTTTAAACCAGCACACATGCTGGAACTAATGTATTGTTTGGCTCATGATGGACACTAACAGTGAAAGCCTCATACAATGGATGCATTTTTAAATTGGACTTAATAAATAAAATAATTGGGGCGTCTGAACACCACAGAAGCATCAACTAACACACAAGTCCCCATACTGGAGCGCTGTAGATTAATTCAGTGCAAATGCTGACCTGGAATATTTTTTCATAAGATCACAGATGTGTGGTGAAACGGTGCCAGAGAGTAGAAGGTGTTGTAAAATCCATGATTAGAACACAACACGGCCCCTTTGGGTTCACAAGTAAACAATACTAATGAGTACCTGTGGGAGTGCTTCACACAACCTGAAATGGGGCAGCACAGTTTCCAAACTGGGAAAACCCTGCAAACTTGGAAAGGCTGGGTGTAAAAACAGCATCCTGAACATCAGGGTGTAACGCGTTGATTATCAATTCACTAAATTATATATGAAGTCTGGGAGAAAGTTGGTCTTGATTTTGTCTCACAAGTGTTGAAATGTACTATATTTGCTCCAATGAACAAACTTACTCAAACTCATCATGTAGTTGTTGATCTTGGAGTCTTTTCTAAATGTGTCTTTCTCACACTGTGCCATTTAATATTACCATTGTATTATATCCTGTATTAATACTCGCAACACTGCAGCTAAAAAAGTAGTCACTAGTGTATTTTGTGTAACATAATATTCTAAGATCAAAGGGTTTCTTACTAGTTTTAAGACTTTAAACTTCAGCTTTGTAGATGTGGCAACTTCAGCCTTACCATCAGTCTGTCTTTCAGTGGGTCATATATATTTCAACAACTAGTGGATGGATCGCTATAAAAATTTGTACAGAAATTCATGGTCCCCAAAAGATGAAGCCTGATGGCTCTGGTGATTCCCTGGACTTTTCCTCTAGCGCCACCAGGAGGTTAACATTTTGGGATTTGGTGCACAGACTGTATAAGAGAAGTGGACATGGCCTCTGTGACGTCACCGGTTAGTTTGAAGCCGTTTTTTTGGAGCAGCAAGTGACGTTATTATGAGAGGGTAGAGCTGCCTCTATCCTGATTGGCCGTCACTGTGGCAGCGACTTGTCAATCACAAGGTAGCCCCGCCCTAAAGCATACGCTGCTTTATCCTCTATTTTACTCTACGGGACCATAATTTACTAAATGAACATCCTGCTGTTCTGAAAAGACTTGAAACCATAAACTCGTTAAGAAAATGTTTACTGAGGTAATAAATCAAGTGAGAAGTCGGGTCATTTTCTCATAGACTTCTATAAGATCTGACTTCTGTGGAGCAGTGGAGTCGCCCCCTGCTGGCCGTTAGAAAGAATGCAGCTTTGAGGCTCTTCCGCATTTGCTTTACTTTTCAGACCAGGAGGTTGCCGCTTGGTTTGGTGAAATATCTTCACATCTTTTGAATTGGACTACCATGAAATTTAGTTCAGATATTTGTGGTTCCCAGACGATGAATCCCGATGACTTTGGTGAATCGCTGACTTTTCATTCAGCATCTTGTCATTCAGTGTTTTCACTTATCTAATGAAATATCTCAAAATCGCTGTAGTAGAAGGAATGGCCTGTTACACTTGTACACAGAGGATTTTGCGTTCATTCATATTCATAGTTCAATGTTCATTGCGTCTCTCTTGTCTCCTGGTATTGAACTTGACTGTAGATTTGGTCGATGATTCAGAGTTGATGATAGCTGCACTAAACAGTTTGTAGCTGGCAACCAATCACAGTTCAACTGACGCAAGCATGCCAGCTGTAAGTTATTGTCCACTTCTGAAGAATGGAGGTTTCCTAATAGTTCAGTCGTAGTTAATGACGCATCATTTCTACAGCACATTCACGACTGTACTCCACATGTGCATCGCATATGCACAGAGTGACTAAAAAAACAGCTTTGAACTGAAGTATGCACACTCTGTACATGACGACTGACTTAAAGTGAGCTTTTTCACAAGCTTATATTAGTGCCCTTGTTGTTTTATAATGGTACAGCTATCGTGCACTATGTCATTTTTGCAGTAATTTTCAGTGAATAGACTTGATATTTTGTTAAATAAAGCCTCAATTTTATTCAGTTTCTTTCAGTTTTATTCTTCAGCAGTTATTCTCTTATGGTCTCATAATTGCCTCTGTTGCCAGTAGGAATGGGTGCAGAGGACGGTATGCAAAAGAAAAGGGAAGATATTTAAAGTAACAGCTTTAAGTAACATTAAAAAGCAAAAAATAAAGAAGGTACAATTGGATAACTGTCCTATCTTTGGTCTGTATTACTTTACTGGAATGAATCCAGGAACTGTTTATGGAAAACTAACTGGAGAAATCAACTTAATCATGAATTAAACTGAATACAGACAAATATTAAACATTTAAATTATGTCTCTTTTTTCCTTTGCTGAGTAAACATGGTGTAATTGTGATATTGGACTGAATCTTCTTCTCATCAGGCGTTCTTCATCTGCTCCTTGTCCATTATTTTCTTGTATCAGGACGCTTCATCGATTACTGACTCTATTTATTAGTTCATACATACAGCGCTCATTTCATTCTGCTGTGATCCGTTAATCCTGTAAAACCTTTTTACTGAATATTGACAAATTGCTTTGATGCTGATTTAACAATGTCTGCTAACATAAAAAATAATCTTGTTGATGTTGACAGTATTGAACTGCGCAGTGTAAAGTGTGATAAAACTGATGTTTTCAAATAAGCTATAATTTTTCTGATCGTATCAGAACAACATTTGTTGATATCATTGATTTAAAAAACACACTGTATTACAATAAATATTACATTTCCATTTTTCTGTAGGATATATTCATGCTGAAGGAAAATAAATGATTATACTGAATTGCTGCCCATCACTGAATTCAGCAACGATTCAAATCATGAAAAAAAGAAAGAATTAATTTGTCAGTGCCAAGGCTATACCTTTTAATACACTGATGGGATTTTTGATGAGAAAAGGCTGTGTGGTACGGTCCATAATGGACTCATCTGAGGGGTTCAGCCACATTTACATGTCTGCCAGTTGAGGCAGAGCTGGCTTTTTCTAATTTTACTGACATGCTTCAATTTTCCAGAGCCATCAGCACGCTCCCCCCTGCCACAACAGCCCTGCGAGTCATTTCCATTTGACTTTTCTCTTATCTGCGCAAAAAAAGCATTTCCATCTACTAGCCAGCGGGTGTTAATGTGAAAGCAGGGTTTGAATTTTATGTGGAGAGGCCACATTTAAACATTTGACCGGCGTTTGTTCTCTTGGCTGCATATAGAAAACTGATGATAGATAGGGGACCAAATGTCACAGAAGAAATGGCTTTTGCCATGAATGTTTTATTCAGCCCCGTGTCGCCACGATCACATTTATACAATAGAAAATGTAAATGTTATGCAGAGCGTTAAAAAAAACACTATATATTTTATGACCTTCTATAAAAGAGGGTAAAATGACTTTCCATCCAAATAAGGCAGAAATGAAACACATATTTAATGGGAGTGGGAAATAGGAGTGTGAGCTCTTTCAGGAAGCAGAGGGTGATATTCACTTAACCTGCTGGCCGAGGCGGTTCAACGGCTCTAACCTGCACAGATTTACGCCTGTCTGTGGCAATGCCTGTCTATCCTGCCCGCCATGTGGATAAATAAAATGGAGACCTGTCTGTCTGAGAGGCCCATCAACAGACAGGCAGGAATTGGGTTTTTTAAATGTTAATGTCATTCAGATTTATGGGAGGCAGATAGATGGTTGCTGAGGGTATGGCAGGCTAGATACTGTTTATGTCATTGAAATGCACACAGACAAAAATGTTTGCCCCTGAGCCTCAGCGGCGCTCTGAAGACCGAGCTGCCGCCGGCTCCAGGCGCGTGTTGAGAAATGAACAGAAAGTTGAATACAATCTCAAGATTCAAGGAGTTTTGTTTTATTTTTCCCCCTTTTCTTTTTCGCTTTTTTGCTCAGCCTGGTTGTTATCAGCTAGTAAAAAAAAAAAAAAAAAAATCAAAGCTATATACAAGTTAATTTTATTAGCACACAAAGTGCTTTTGTCCAGTGGAGCTTGAAGAGAAAGAGAGAGCAGGAGTGTAGGAGAAAAGAAAGACGAAGAGAGAGCACACTGGCATGAAAGCCAAGTGTATTAATTCTCCTCCCATTCTCCTGCTGTGTTGTGATAGACTGAGTAATATGCAGGCTCACTTTCTATGCCAAAGGCTAGACGAAGGCTCACAGGAGAGGACTCTCTGAGTCAGTCTCTCTCTGCCTCGCTTGCTTTCCACGTCTTTCCAGCCAGCCCCTTTAAACTTTAGCGATGTTATACTGTAAAAATAAAACAATCACTTAATTTTCCCCCTGAGATCCAGGTTCAGCCCCAACCATTCAGCCCAAACTGCCAGCCTCCGCTTCCTCCCTCCCTCCATCTCTCTCTGCATGTGTGTGAAACGGTCGATACAGTATAAATTAGGAGAACACTGAGCCACGCCGGCTTCCACGTGGGGCGACTGTGTATTAAATCACGTTAATTGATTAGCTGGAGTTCAGAGGAGGACAACACTGGATTGCACTCAGTCCTCAGCTGCTCCGTTGAAGTGGCTCCTGCTCGTTTCAGGTGACGACCTGAACACCCACACTCGCAATTAATCCGGTGTCGACTTTTTATCGCTGCGGTAACTTTCCCCAACCTCTGCTTGAGTTTGCCAAGAACCCCCGATGTGCAATACCACGACTCAAAGCCTACATGGACATATGATGTAAGGTTTTGTTAGGTAAACACGAAGAATATTAGTGTTGCAGACTACATTTACTTGATTTTGTTGTGTGCTTTTGATGGACACTGGTGTCCGAAAATGCAATGCAAAAAAGAATATTGTTGTGGACCATGTTAAAGCAGCTCGAGAAACATCTGAGATGTTCTCAAGCATAAATTTGGCTTCATTTTTGTGACCTTTAATGACAGTACAGCTGCCCAAAGCTGCAGTTTGATTGATGTTTGTGGGCACACATCTTGATTAATTTCCTTTGGTGCAAAATGTTAAGTACGTTATATACAACCTACTGTAAAAAAACAGTAAACTATGAAGATTAGTATACAGTATATACTGTGTAGTATGTGTACTTTATGTGGTACAGTTTTTCAACATCATCTCATTCAGTGTGCTGACTATTTTTCCTTAATTTAAAATAAAAACACACCTCATTTGGGTTCCTGTTGCACATATACACATGACAGGAAGTGGTTACACGTGGACACATTTATCCCAATAAGTGCATGAGAAATCAACAGATGTGAAGACTCCGCAGGAGATGTGTTTCCAATATTCTGTCTGCTTAACATGTGTGGAAATGATTTGAACAAAATATTAAATATACCTCTCAATGAAATGTGGTCTTCACACTATGTGCGTGTGTGTGTGTGTGTGCATGCTTGGTTCACCATTACACTTGTTTGTTTTTTTTTTTTGATAGTCGGGCAGGGAGTGAGAGGAATAGGAGAGAATAACAGCAGGATAAAAGCATGTCAGCAGGTCAGCTGGTCAAGCAGTGAGGGTCGAACTTCCAAACACGGAGACTCACCAAGAAAACAGAGCTACAGAAAGAGGGCAGAGACATCGGATAAAAGACAATGAACCTGAAAAGAGCAGAGAAAGAAAGAGAGAGAGAGAGAGAGAAAGAGAGGTTAAGGTTATGTATGTTGCATAAGTGTCAACACAAAGAGGTGACACTCAAATATATACGTTAATATGTAATACGGCTCCGGAGTTGCAAGGATGGAGTGGATGAGATGCGTACAAAGCGCAGGACTTTGACTCCAGAGACCAGGTTTGCATCCTGAGTCCCAGCTGTGGTTAGGTTTAGGCAACAGAAGCACTTTCATTTCTCCAACCATCAAAAAGTTAAATAATGCTGTAGTCACTACGAGAGAATATTGTATTGTAAGATCAGATAGTTTGGCGGAAAACAAATGAAATATATTGTCAATGAACATTTTACTGCTTGCCAGATACGTTAATTAACAACATTTCCTCATTATATTAATAGAAAACCTAATCTGGACGGCATTACGTTTCCTTCAAAATGTATTTGCTGTTGCAAATTTATTCCATATAAACATATTTCTAGGAGACAGGGTTGTTCCACTTTGTCTGACACGGTAGTCTTTCCAAGAAAAAACTGTGCTCCGAAGCAGCATTTCCTCTGAAAAGTGGTTCCAATTAACACCACATATTCATTTGTGGCTTCTACAGGATGCTGCCAAGGCAATCTGGGGAACAGACTACATCATTATCTGAATTTGACTTAAAAGAAAACGGGTACACAACAAAGTAAACTGAACATCACGTGAGAGATGTACAAGCATGTTGTTTTCCAGCACACTGGAAACAAGTGTCCATCCAGTATGAGCTATCAGAAGAATATTACCTGAAGAAGCCATTTGGCATTCATGGTTTCAGATGTTAGAGGAGCAGAGTGCTTAGCCTCCCGCAGCAGCATGTTACATCCCTGTGTGGCATGCATGAGTGTGGCCACCATGTTGGACTTTGATAACCTACTACCTTTCTGAGTAAATGTATCCGCAGTGTGTGTGTGTGTGTGTGTGTGTGTTTGAGTGTGTGTGTGAGCCAGGTAGGACAGTCTGGGATGTGTTTCATTGCCGTGTTCCCTGCTGTGAGAGTTGATGGGGTTTCCCACCGAGGACGTGCGAACCGATCCTGGCAAGTGATTTGTGTGTGTGTAGGTGTGTGAGATAGAGAAAAAGAGAGGTACACTTACACTGTTGTGTAATCTGTGTGTGTGTGTGTGTGTGTGTGTGTCACAATTATGCTTGAACAGGTGAGCTAGGAAGCGAGTCTGATTGAAAACCCAGGCGATGCGGTCTCACGCTGCGGCTCTCATTTTACCTCACAACTGCCTCGAAACCCATTTGATTGTTGCTGTGTGACTCATTTCAATGTCTGCCAATCTTCTAAACTCTCCGTCTTCCCGTCAAACATCCCCGTCGTAGTGTGGCCGGGAGAGCTCAACGCACTGCAATTTAAGTAGACACATGCAAATGGACAAAATACAAGTGAATGGAGAAAAAAAATCTGCATCACTGTAGAAAAAATGCTGCACATAAAGTTTTGTGGATTTTCTATAGTTGACCGCACATCAGTGATGTTGGAAAATGAGTGAAAATGTTTTATTTTAATTTTAAAGTTCTAATCATCGGCTTATGTAAATTTATTGCAGATGTATCAGTAATGGCCTGTAGATAAGAACAGATTGCAGTACAGAAATGCCAAAGTTATGTCTGACAAAAGGAGCGGTGTGACCATTGCATGGTTTGTCCACCGGAGGGTTAAACTCCACATCATCAGCCGACGAGGCTAATGCAAACAGGATGGATAGATTAAGGAAAGTGGAGAGATTAAAACAGAAATTCAATGAGGAGAAAGAGTAGACGGTGTCCCGATCTTACGGAAATTCTTTGATTGCCAAATTTAAAGAATCCTTACCAAAAAAGTTCTGTTTACGTTAATGTGGTTATGTGCGAATATATGATACAATACATTTTATAACTATTAAATATCCATATCACATCAGTTAGGGTCTCACCCACTGTACTGTTGTGATCTTGCGGTTGTGATTTGGACAAGAAGTCTTCACGGGTTCAACATTTTGGACCACATTGAAACATAAATGCGTTTTGAGAAAATCAAAATCTGGATGGGACACTGGTCCAAAACAGGCTTGAGGATAATGATAAAGCACAGGTGTAAATTATACAGTGAATGACGGTTAAACTCCATTTAGCTGCTTCAGTTTCAGGGTCCTGGTATTGTGCATGCTGGCTCACAGTCATGACTTATGAGGACACTTGAATAGAGCGGCGGAGCCATCGTTAATGCTATTCGTAGCACGTGCTTTTCCTACTATAACAAGTCAAAATGTCTGCTTTGAAAAAGGTCTATTAAAGGTCAAAAAGAGCAGCACCACATCATTCTTCTCAGCATTGCATAGTTCACACTGTCTGGAATTAAAAAACGACTTGGGTATCGGACATAATGACACACACAGACTGCAAACCTGCAGCAATAAAATGGGACTGAATACAGTTTGGACCCGGCCTGACTCAGGTCCCAGGTCGGGTCTTGACTGTGGGATGTGGTGAACACCGGTGTATCGTCTTCCTGTTCATACACTGTGCATAAACCTGCATTATTCTGTCCACATCCTTCGTTTGAGGTGATTAATGTGTGAATGAAGCTGTCTGCTCCCTCTGTGTGTCTCGATGGAGTGGTACATTGTTTTCCGGAGGAGAGGGAGGGCTGGCGGAGGTGTGCAGAGCTCAGTGTGGAGAGTCCGCCTGCCTCTGCATGTTTTATCTTCTGTCACTGAGCTTTCAGCACTGCGCTCCGCCTTTCAATGATTTACTGTCCTCCAGCAGCCTCGTCACTGCACTGAGGTGTGTGTGTGTGTGTGTGTGTGTGTCACAAAATTGATGGTGTGAGAGATATATGAGAATATATGATATAAAGAATATCTGTTTTGGGACAAATAATGTCCTGAAAAGTTAATTTAATTGACACTCTCAGCTTGCAAAGCAACTCTCTAAGAGGGAATTATCATCTCACTTCTACAACATGGTACGACTCAGTTATTGTGTGATTAATGAATTTGAGCTGATCTTTCGTTAAGCTGAAGGACAGCGAGGCAGACGGTAGTGATGATGTCACCCGCAGACAGACGAAAATCCTCCTCCGTGGACGGTGAATAATGGAACAACTGCAAGGACACTGTGACAGCAGCCATAGTGGTCTGACTGGGACGAGCCCTCCAGTCAAATAAAACTCACTTGGATGGAATAAAAGGGAGAAGTGTTTGGGTGGGGTTATATCGGTCATCCGGCTAAGGTATGGATCAGCAGTACAAACCATCAGCAGCTACATAAAACAAATCTGGGTCATTAGAAGGAAATATCAAAGGTACATCGTGCACGTGATAACTCTGGAGGATAAGTTGAGACCAGAGAGCACAGCAGCAAGAAATTCTGCTCAGTTTGTTAAAACGTCTTCGATAAAATCAGCAATTTGAAATAGTTATAATACGATTTAATCTACTGGCTACAAGTGGAATAAAATATGTAAATATAAAAGTCTATTTATTAGGCACTACTTTACATGGTGAAGTCCTTGAGTACATTTCTGAATTTAATTTACAAACTAAAAGGATAATTACAACCTGGGTTTTATTTTTGTAGTTTTGGCCTTCATTTATTATTAAAAACCATTACACTCACAACAAGGCAACATCTCTGACAGGCCAAGATTACCCAGATTATCTGAACGACTTCATTTGGAGGTAAAGCTGAAAGTGAGTAATAGACCCTCGTTGTATATCTACGGCAAGAACAATAAGTCCAACCTGCAGGTTTGTTTAAAACCTGACTGCTCCTATCTGACTTAGTTTTAGTGATGCCACCGTGTTCCCAGATCTCATCAATTAACTTGGGTGAGTACAAAGTTATTACACCACCTAATGTTTCAAGAGAAACTCATAAAGACTCACTTATATTTCCTTGCTTTCATACTTGAACTGAAGAATTAGCTGTTTTGTCTTATTCTGTTCCTGGTTTAATTCAGTCTTGCATTCGTTTCTACCCTGCTTAATTGTTTTTTCATTCAGTTGTAAAGCACTTTGTAACTTTTGTTTTGAAAAGTGCCTCATAACTAAATCAATTGTTACTTACTTACTTTTGGTTTGGGACTCATTCAATGACTATATGGTGCAGCATTTTATTTTACAGTATTAACTGTTATTGATTACAGAATAAAAATCTGTATCTCACGAAAAAGGTCATTATTTTGGAACAATGCAAGTTGCTTTTTAAAGTCGATTTCACCTGTACTGACATTTTAAGACGTGATATATTTAATGCAGTGTATAATTTTGGAAGGTAACGCGCCACACACCATATTTCCTGGATGTCCATGTTTGTATTTAGATGTACTGGAATGGTATGTGCCTGTGTTTCCTCACACATGTTGCATGTAAAGCATGTGATACTGTAACTAACTGTGTTCAGGTTTCTGTTTCCACACAACATGCATGTTTGGCACACACAGACAACATGAACTCGTCCTCCTTGGCTGCCAGTGCATCAGATAGGCTGCCCAGCCCCCATAAAGGAGATTACACAAATTTATGCAAAGCCTGTAAATGATTTATACTGCAGAGCACAACAAAGGGCTTTTTTACAACACCGCCGACAAGACGAGGAGAGGGAGAGAGTGAGAGACACCGACACCTGCAGTAATCCCTACAGTCACCGCCACATACATTTTACTGTGCCACTGCCAACAGAAGACGTGCAATAAAACATGATGGAATTTGTGCTTTTTTTTCCCTTTTTTTTGAGGCTGCGTTCAAGGCATATTCAGCCATTAGGTTTTTCAAAGGAAATGCAAGGAAGTGCTTTTTTTTTCCTGCACACAGAACGGCTATTGTGGCTAATTCGGCGAGGATGGAGCGATGGTGGAGCTCCATTCAGGACCACAGCACTCACTATTGGCCTTGGGTCTACGTTTAGACAGAGCTTTTAAGCACTCTGATGTCTTGTGTTCACTGAAAAATCACACACTTGTGCATATGTGTGTATTAGCTGTGCGCCGCACTATATGTTAGTATAAGTGGGAGTTCTTTATCAGGGAGGATAAAAGGCAGAAATATGTTTTGAGCTCCTCGCATCTCCCGTGGCAATGTCACCCCACCCCCCCACCCCCCAAGGATCCAACGCCTGGCCGGGTTTATACACTATTTCGAAAGACCACTGTGTGGGAGAAAAATGGGCCCATTATTTCCAGGCAGTAATGGGATATATTTGTTTTGTGGCCCTGAGTGTAGTGTGGTGGTAGTGAGTTTGTATGTGTGTGAGTCACGCACATCACATATTTGCATGTTTAGACTTGTATAGTATGTATAATACACTTAATCAAATGCCATGTGGAATGAATGTCTTGACTGCTCATATAAGCTTAATTTTACAGTGTAAAGTGTCTGGATGGATGGAGGGAATTATTACAGCAAACCTACATACATACAGTATAGGTGTGACCAGAAACACAACTCCCGATGAAAGATAATGTTTCTCTGTAACTGCTGGATGTGTTAATAAACAACTGCATCAACTTAAAAGTTGATGATATGTCAATGTTGTGTTCACAACTTGTTTCTGCTGCCATCAAGAGGCTAAAAAAACAGTTATTGTAGGTTTAAGAAGAGTTATATGAGTTCAATACAGACGCGCAGGGACATGTTGCATCAGATGCATCACAAACGTTGAGGGGAGCGAAGCTGAGCTGCTCCTAATTGAAGATTTGAAAGTTTACTTGATGGATATCTAGCAAAACTTCTAATAAGGTATAAATCTCATCTTTGTTGGGCTTGTTCAAGTGTGTTTTTGAGTGCCACGACTTTCTCGCATCACCTTGGCACACCACACAGGAAATCATAGTTGGAAAAGCTACAAAAAGTGGAGAATCTTCAGAAAACAGGTTCCTGCAGTTTTCTTGTCTCAGTAAAAGATAGATGGTGGGATTTGCAATGCTGACCATGTAATTGCAACATCTCTCATTTCTTGTCTGCTCTAATAGTCCTGGTAATCCTGGTTCCCAAACTTCAACTATATCAAGGACTGGAGGGAATACAGAGGCTCTACTACGCCTTTACCAAGGACCCCACGCTGGCTCCCGGACCACAGCCTGGGAAAGCCTGCCTCAAGTCAGTGGTCCTGCCCGACATCAGTGCTGCATGTTCGCCTCCACGCCTAAACACTGCCATTGCTGACCGATGGACTGTGACCACCCAACTCCCCCCCTTCACCTCCCATCCATACACTGTTACCAGGTGCTGAGCCCCCCACTGTCCCCTCTGCCCCGCCACCCCTCTGCTCCCCTCCGCCCCTTTAACCCTGCCCTTCAGACAGCATTGTCTGGACGAACAATGGAGTCATTGTTACCTCAAGGTGGCGTATTGTGAGGGGTGTTCACAAGGGGCTGCAGAGGTGACCCTGACAGTGTAACTCAGCACCCATCTCACCTCCCCACACACACACACACACACACACACACACACACACACACACGGCCTATAGTTCCCAAACTTTGCCGCTCTGTTAGGACTTCAGGTCACAGGGGACATCCAAGGTGGGGGGTAGCTCGCCTTTCCTATAGCACAGTGTGCGCTTGTGTGTATGTGTTTTCAAACAGCAACCCTGCAGTCCCACTGGCAACTTGAATGATATCTATTCATATAGAAACATTTAGATAAACATTTTTCTTTACTGCAAGTTTTGTCCCTCTATCCAAACTATATTGGCAATTTCTCACCACCGAAAATGAAGCTTCTGAAAAAAATGCTCTCTGGAGGGAAGATTTCTCCATATAACAGCTGAAATGATGTGTCAACCTACCTTGAGTCCTCTCCCAGACTGTGAGCACTTTAAACTGAAAGTGCAGAATCATTTGAAAACTTTCCCCTAACTTATGATGCACTCCCTGCGGGTGAAAACGTAGTCAATACTTTTGCGAATGAATCTCTATCAACACATTTTCAAAGTGAACTGAATATCACCGTTGTCATTGACTGAATCAGTAGCTTTTAGCACTGGAGCTCCTCACTGATGACTGATTGTCAGGTCAGCCGTGTTGCATACTTGCTCGTTAAAAGCATATCAAAAGACCCCGGAGGCCCGAATCATAATTTGATAACTCAGTCATTAATAATAGGCTTTATTAGCTATTGACCGTATGTGCAGCGCTGTTATAGGCGAGTTTTGTACTGAACTGAACGTAATTAACAACAGACTGAACATATTACTGAACTAAAGACAGTCAGAATCAGCGCTGAACATTGGGCCGTGTGAACGAACAACAGAGTCAGTGACTATGAATCAGCGAAGGTTTCCACCTCTAGAAAACGTCAGAAATTGAATTTGATAAAAAAGACATTCAACACGGAAAACTGCAAAGGAAAAATCATTCAAGTCGGAATTCCAAGTCGGAAATTCGGGGTTTGACAACAGAAACACACTTGACGTCACAGCAATGTGGCAGGTGCACAGTGAACAGTATAGGTCCTTAGTGCTGGTGTAGATGCACTGGGACGCATTTATAGTAGAAGTCGGGAAAACAGACTCGGATCTATTGACATCCAACTTACAATGGATTGCAGTATTAATTACACTTGACAAAAGGCATTCTGGGAAGTGTAGGACATCATGAACCAAAGCAGATTTTAACAAGAGAAAGTGGGTCCCTAAGGAGTAATGTTCATACTGGACAATTCAGCAGTGTACGCATGTTGTTATATACAAGTCAGAGGTTTAGTGCCAATGCGAGTGTGAAATTAGTGCATCATAGCTCATAGGTTGTTTTTTTAAAAAGCACAATATAGCAAATTCTACATTAGAGGCGGTGGTTCACCAACAAATGTCAACTCAGGCTTTCTAAAACATTTAACCATGATTACTACATTTCAGTTAACCAGATGACCTTTTTTATTTGCTGAGTCTGTGAGATCTTTCAAGTTGTGGGAACAGTTTTCAACAATTATACCAAAGAATGATTCCCCTCGTCCCTGTCCATGTTTCTAGTTTAACCCTCCATATATATGAACTGCTGAGATTTTACCAGTCATGTAATCTTGAATGAATATTGAGATAATCAGTGAGCTCCCATTATGAGGTAAACATGATAGGAGCATTATTGGTGCATCCATCTTTCCATCTGAGCCCCGTTCCCTTCAAATCAGTTAGAAGAGCAGAGACAAAAAACACATGTGAAAGAATCAAAACTGTTTTAACTTTGGCCAAACGATTTGTGATCCTGTAGGAACCCATCGCTCAAGAACTTAATTGAGAAAATAGGTTTTCAGGGCCTTTAAGATACTTTCAAACACTTCAATTTAGACCATTTTGATACTTTATATGACGTAAAGGTGGTATGAGTTTCATTTTAAATGACTTTATACACCTTTTTAGATTGATATTAGTACTCTCCACTACACAGACCAAGACAGCAAGACAGAACTTGTATTTCATGAAATAGAGTTAGTCAGTCTAATCCAACGTTTCCCCTCTGTTGTTATCTCTGTCTGTAATGTCAGGGTGTGGATGGATGACCCATCTGTCCAACTCTTCTCACTGAATACCAGGCTATCATCTTACATACACACAGCTCACTGTCAGTCTGTCTCCATCCTTCTGTCTGGTGGAGTACGAAGGGGAAACAGACCTGCCTTTGTCAAGTTATATCTCACTGGCTTGCAGGAGGGGGGGGGGGCTTAAACTTACTTCCTGTGCTCAGATTTTGGAAAAACAAATGTTCACCAGTCTGCAGTGATAGTGCGCTATGTGCTGGTGTTTGGCTTGTAAAAATGTTACTATTCTGCGTTCAGCTGCCTGGTTTCATGATTCTAATGTTTCCAAGATAAATTAACCCCAGAAAACAACTGAACTGAAAAATCTGATTTGAGTCACGGCCATAACCAAAGGTTTTTCTGACTCCGAGAGTGAGGTGCTGCAAAGAGTCAAAGTTGTAAAGAGCCCCCTGAATAATTCAAATAAAAGAAATAAACGAAAATAATTTTTTTCTCTTTCTCTCTTAAAATGTGTTGTCTTCTTTCTTTCTCTCCTTCTTGTTATGGATGGGAAATTACTTTTTACTTCAATACCAAATAATGTTATATTTATGTGTTTTCACAATATATTTTTATAATATATTATGTAAATATTATAAATAATAATAATACCAGGGACAGTTTTCAAATACCAGCGCTGATGTTGATGGTTTTAAAAGTCCTTTTTTACAGTTAAAAGTTATAATCCTTAAGATTTTCATTAAATCAAAACCCATTTCTGATATTAACTATGGCCAGCATTTTTTCTGCAATAGCCATTCAACGTATTTACATTCATTAATTACCTCTCTATACAGTGCTTTGCATTTTTAGTGGCTGAGTCAGCCAGTCCCACGCAAGATTCGAGTTGCCTTGCATATTCCTTTGTACTGTTCAGTTTCTTTACACCGTAGCAGAACTGTATTAAGTTACTGCTAATGCAAACTGAACATTTCCTACTGCTGCCTGGGGTGGCTTTTGTTGTGAAGAAGCCACCAGAAATGCGATGTATTTGTCACTGTGGATTGCGGGAACAACGTTCATTTACCAAAAATGCATCTGCAAAACAAGTCATTGACATTTGACAGATGATCAGTTTTAAATATTGAAGGGAGTAATAGAACAGGAAGGAGCAGCCACAGTAAACTGTTGGATGAGTTATGTTGGAGTTGCAGGTTGCACACCTCCAACTTCTCAGCCAGGTAACCAACCTTCCTGTGTCCGAACTACTTGTGCCATACACACTTCAGCATGGAGTGATGGACAAAGACTTTATTAACGCAACATGATTTTGTTTGGCTGCACTGTAACTAGGTACAAAATTGTTATTCTGTTGTATTTTGACAAAGTTGCCGTCAAATTGTAGTATTAAACTGCACTTGCTGTTACCACGGTAACCACAGGTGTTGCCAACTCAACCAAGACTGAAATCTTTGTACAACTTTCAAGAATGATTAAAAGGCCTTTGCGATCTTCTTATTTTTTGTTCATCCAACAACTGTTGGATCCTGATGTGGCCACATACAAAGCAGGAATTTGGGGAAAATCCTAATTTTCTCGATGACGTCCGCCAGTCGTAGACATGCAAATAGCAAAAGGGAAGAGTGATGATTGCTGATGTCAACAGGCATGTGACCTCATCACCGGGGTCACCGGGGTCACGCCGGGTGTAAGGGGTGACGTGGGAGGAGACGAGGTCAATGGCTAATTACAGCTCTAAAACACTGGGCAGGTCAGAAGGTCAGGTGACATCAGCAGGACACATCAATGTATCGCAGAGAGCCAACTACTGAAGTGGGCTCCCCTAGAAAACCTCTGACCTTTGACCCCTGACAAAACAGGTGATTAGCTAGTGTAGATCATGAATGTCTCACTACGTAATACTGTTGTTTTTGCTGCGCTGGTTTATTGTTAGTGATTTTAACAATTCTAGACTTAAAACCTTATTATTCTCCACTAACTTTTAATGTTTAATGTTTTTATTTTTCATCAGATTTGCCTCCCAATTTGTAGACATGCATTATATCTGTACATAAATTGTCTCTATAATTTCACAGAGCTTCAACTTCTGTTGTGAGCTCCATTAATGGCGAGTACAAACTAAAGAAACATTCAGCAGTTTAAAAATCGGTTCATCCTCAGATTGTCGGTCACTTTAGGATAAACCTGTTTTCAACTGTAACAATAAGGTATTTTCTTTCGTGCTCTGATTTCTACTCCGTATTTTCTATGGCCATGGTGTCCTGTCAGGTTCCCTCTTCCTCTCTGTCTCCAGATGATGACCTCATGGCTGCAAGAGTCACACTATAAAATAGCCTCTCACCTCCTTTACAAGAGCAGCCAGCCCTCAGCTGGGTTCATATGTTCCCAATCAGACTAAAAATAGAATAAAACTCTCCACACCCCTTTAAACTCCTCTGTCCTGCTCCAAATATGTCTCAGGTTAGTCTGTATACGAGAAGACGGGAAGATGTGTTCATTAACTTGAAATGATTGACAATCCATCAAGTATTTTGAAAATAAAATTAAAACCTTGCTTAATTTGGTCATATAATATATATGTAAAGTCTAAAAAAAACTTTAGTTTGGAACTGTTTCCTTTTAAAAGATTGCTTTAAAAATTACTCACTGGCAAAGAAAGTGAGGATTCCCCCCCTCGAATCCCCAAACAGTGTAAGTGGCACCTTACTCAAAACCCACCTGCATTCTCACATCTGCCATGGCTCATTTTTTACCCATGAGACTGAGGTTTTTGGTGCTGGCATCTCTCAGCCATGAAGTGAAAATGTCACAAGGCTGTCACACTATCAAAGAAAATAAAAGGTCCACTGTAATCCTAGTTGCAGTGATAAAATGTCAATGTACTGCAGAGCACTCTGCCTGGATGCAGCTGCTCAGCTCCTGACAGCTCTGTCAGCAGAGGTGGAGATCACACCGGCCAGCAGCAGAGGAAGCAGTAACACCAGTCATTTTCATCATTTCCATCTGTGCTCTGGGATATGAATAGCTGAACTTGCATGCAGCTTCTGCAGCAGACAAAGGCTGCTGTGGCTGTTTTTTTCAGAGGTAATGTTGACACCACACAGGTTAGACCATATTCAGTCCAATAGGCCTTTTTCACAGCAGATATTTTCACTTGCTGTAGTAAGAAAAGGAGAGGTGTTACTAACAACATTAACGATGGCTCTGTTATATTAAAGTGTCCCAGTACACCGCGACAGTGTGACAGTGAGCCAGCATGCCAAGTACAAGGACCCTGAAACCAGTGCCAGCCATCACTCATTTTCATTATTCACACCTGTACTTTTCTGACTACAACATGTCAAAATGTCCTCCATTAAAAAAGCCCTATATATACTGTATAATATCACGGTGTCAATTAGACAACTGCACTGGCGCAACAGGGACTGTCGCTGCAGAGGGCTCAGGTAAAAATATGCAGGCTTTTGATTCTTTTCATTTTTAATCTGTTTACTACTAAATGTGTGCATTTCACGTAAGGGGGAAGACATTCAGTCATGAGTTCATTATTATCATTTCACACGGCGTTGTTGACTGGCATCTTTAGTCTTTAATCTTCTCAGCCCACGGTGTGTTTGGCTCCGCTGTACACCAATTCATAAATTGTTCTTTTTCTGTTGCATCTGTTGAGGTGGAGCTGCTAAAGGAGTGTTTGTTTCCCTCAGTAGTGCATATACGTGTCATTTCTAACAGAACTCTGTATTATTATAACACACTCGCTGTTACCACCAGTGACGGGGGAGTAGTGGTCTGAAGATTAGATCGCTTGAGCAGCAGGGTAAATCTGGGGGGCAAATAAGAAAGAGCATCGTTGCCCGTTCCTTCATTACGACCACTGAGGTCCCCTCTAGCGTGGCCCTTAACCCCAAACCTCTCCAGTAAAATTGCTCAGTGGCCATCAGATCAAACTGTCGTTGACCTGGGCAGCATGAACAGCGACGCTATCCTCTGGATAAAGTATTGAAATAAAAGTAACCACAGGTCTCTTAACCAGTTGGCCACGGTCATTAACCAATAAAATAAAAAGATTAGATTGGAGTTATGAATGTGCAGGTTTCCATACTTCCTTTGATGTCTGGAGCATGTTGGTCAGCTGTCCACAGGAAGGAGAAATAAAGCAACACGGCAGTTAACAAGATAGTTTTAATCCTTGAGATTTCTGTCCTGGTTAATTGGGTGACACCTGTTTTTTTTTTTTACAATACAGGTCTAAAGATAGATAGAAAGAAAGATATGGAAGGGACACACCAGCTTTTGTCTTCAGCATCATGTCCAGTACAGATAAGCATCATTTCTTGTGCCGTTCCCTGTACGGGCAAGAAGGACTGCACCAGTAACATTGGAAAACTACTGAAGAATAGAAATTCATTGAATTGCAATTGCTCACATGTGTGTGAAATGTGTCTAAAAGGTGGATTATTTATAAAATCTTCACAGAACACAGTTGTGGTTTACTGAACTCCACTTTTGTGTACCAGTTATTCACATTCACAAACATGTGTTGTCTGTAATGATGGTAGAAACCACAGGAACTCTCTGTTAACAGTAGATTTTACCTTTACCCAGTAACCATCACACACACACACACACACAACAAAGAGAGCTGCAGTGATTGGTATTGCAGTAAATGGTATTTGAGCAGCGGGGCTGTTTGACATAGCAGCGATGTGTAGACTGTGGCCTTGGTACAATAGCCTCGCCCCCCTGGGGAATCTGGATCCCATCTTTAGTTTGAAGCTCATTAAGCCGATTATTCCCATAATCTCTCTGATGGCAGGCAGAATAAAGAAACACACACTAATAATTGCCTGCGTACATTGTGGTCTGTTTGGCCCTTTGGACTGCTTCAATGAGGGACTGAAAGATACACGGTGTTTTCTGCTGTGGTATGTGCAGGGGGAGGCGCTTCCTATAGGCGACATAGGCGACCACCTAGGGCGCCACCCAGAGGGGGGAGCCAAAATTGTGCATATAAAAAAAAAAAAAAAGATCAAATGCTTATGGTCGGTGTGTTGTAGGGGGGCCACCTCCGGTCCTGGCCTTAATGTGAGCGATCATCACAGTCAGAACATGCTTCAGCTCTCATGGGTTTGGTGAGTTTGCCTTGGGCACTGAATGAGCCAGGTATACACACATATACACACATACCCTGGGTATGTGTGTATATGTGTGTGTATGAATGTCTATTATATCTTTACTTTGAGCAGGTGAACAGGTGAATGGATGAAGGGATTTAAATCAAAAGACAAATTAGTTTAAAATACAAGCCAAAGCATATGTGATCCTGTAAACTCAAACGCTAAAAAATAATATAACATAATGCAGCTTTAAATGCTTTATGTAAATATTTCTTCAATCTCTTTTCTTTCTTTGGTTTAGTTTTTTCCACCTCCCCTTACACACACACACACACACACACACACACACACACACACACACACAGTCCTTTGTCTGTCGCCTGTCAGTTGGTTCATGACATGACTGACAGCTCTGACACCACCAATCAGCTGCAGCTCAGCAAGGTCACCCACTGTTGCTTAGCTCTGATTGGCTGCTGTGCTTCCACCTGTCGTCCCTGTCTGCTTTGATCACTGCACGTTAGCTGCGTGTGTGTGTGTGTGCGTGTGTGTGTGTGTATGTAGATATACCGTATGTTCCTATCTCTTCCCTTGGTAGGTTCCCTGGTATGTGACAATGTATGTATTTGAGTGTGTGTGTGTGTGTGTGTGTGTGTGTGTGTGCTGGTGTGTGTGTGTGTGCTGGTGTGTTTTCAAGTGGGAAATGTAATGGGGTTAAGTTGGGATGGGAAGGTGGGTGGTGTAAATTCAAACTGAGACAGGTTGTTACCGAAGGTAATTAAATCACAGCAAAGTCAATTAAAAGTGTGTGTGTGTGTGTGTGTGTGCGTGTGTGTGTGTGTGCGTGTGTGTGTGCGTGTGCGTGTGTGTGTGGCTGAGAGGCAGAACAGATTTGGTGAGGCTAAGCGGTTGAACAGACAGTATCACTGGGAATCGTTTTTAGCTTTTCACTATTTTCGCTGCCATCGACTGATGCCTCCAAATGAAAATGTCAATTAATATTTCAGCAAATGTAATTACTTATTGCCTTATCAAGCAATGTTGCTGTAACTTCACGGGGACTTAAATGGCAGAACACAATATACTATAGAAAATGAAATGTGTTGCAACACGGTGTGTTAGACAAATCCCTGTTTTGGGCTACAGTCACTGCAGTGTGTACAATACATGACTGATCAATATTATTATTATTAACTCATCAGTTACCTTAGTCCTAATGAAGTCATAATCATTGACCAATCTAATAATGTGATGTGATTTTACATTATACAGCCACCTTTTGTATACATGTATTATATGTTTAATTATTAATTGTTATTCATTTATTATCTTATATTTTTGACATTTTTTGCACTGAGAGAAGTGATCTATGCTGTTTAGCAGCACACCAGAGAAGATCAAAGGAAGCCTTTCCTCTCATGGTTATCCCTCTCGTCCACCAAAGTTTCATTTTCTCAATCTATACACCCACTGCCTGCCTTGAATTACCCATCAGGCCTTGCAGGGCTGGCCGCAGCCAGTGATCAATTCCCTGACGGCCGACACTAATCACGTCTGGTTAGTAAGCAGCAGGATCTGCTGCCATATTCTCCCTGTGCCCTGCTACTGCCTTGACCTCTGTGACCCCGCGGGCTGCCCTTTGACCCCTCGCCACATGATAAGTGTCTGTGACCTCTGACCTGTTTGGATAATTAAAGAGGCGTGACCTCGGGGAGATTGCATTGGAAATCTGTCGATGATGATTAGTGACTTAGTATGAGGTAAGGGGGCACAGATGAAGGCATCGCCTATTTTTAGGCATGTTGATACAGTGTGAATGTGAGTGTGTGTTTCATCATTATGTGTTTACAACGTGTTTCAGTCAGTCTGAGTCACTGTAACACATGTGAATTTCTGTCATCTATTGTTCTTGTTTTACTGTTTGCTGTTTAACAGTTCAGGGTTTTCATTTGTAAATTCTCTTAAATTGTTTTCAGAAGTGATAGATAATATGAATATCATTATGAATTCCACTATGGTCCTACTTGTTGGTTGTATGGATGTATAATGAAAGTAAAATTTTGCAAAAAGTTACTACTTAAGACTACTGGCGAAGGACCTATTCATTTTTTGGAACTATTCATTTGTTTTTGGTGTAAAACTAGAACTGGATAAGAATTTTTCATTTATTATTTTGATTTCCAGTCTTGTGCTTGTATTGTTTGATTGTCTAATACAACGTGTATTTTGATGCACGTGCAGATTTATCCAGCTGATGTGTTGGATTTTTGACACTGATAATGATATTCATGTCTTTAAAAAAAACCAAAAAGAACATTAGATTTTAAAATTTACACATAACATAAACAAACATTTAAATTTGATTACTGAAAAACTGTGACCAAGATAGTGGGATAGAGTTGGATATTTTACAAAAAAAAACTCTTTTTGTGCTCTCTGGTGCACAAAACTGTGTAATGACGACGCTGTTTCTAAAGTAGTCATATCTTTGGCAATTCCTCACAGCAATTTTTCGTCACTCATCGTCCAACATACAATACCGAAGCAAAAACTGGCTGATTCAAACGACCATGCTGGTGTATAAATTTCAAAACATTTCATTTTATCCAAATAAATTCTGAGGATTGTGCACCCAAGCTCCTTCGGTATTATTAGAACAACTGTCAGACTGTCATATAAACAAACATAAATCAAACTTTCACATCAAACGCAGAGCTGGCAATAGTCACATTATCCTGCACATGTGAACGTGGACAATGTAACGTGTTCTACTGAAAGAAGGAAGCTGCAGCGAACAGAGAGCGGAGGCTGATCTGAGCAGACGAACAGCGGCGAGCCTCTCCGGCACAATGAATTGGCATTCCACAGTTCTCCACCCCACTTGGTTACTGTTGCTAAGGCTAGAAAACTTTATCCAGCGCTACCGGTGGCGGAGGGACGCCGGTGACCAGGGGATTTATTCCCCCACAGCTCCAGCAGATTTGGAGAGTGCACGGCTGTGAAGATGAGAGGGTAAACCTGAGACCTGTCGTTCAGTCCCATCACACACTACAACAAAGGTTTTCAGTCCTTTTGTCGGGAGACAATCGCTCAAATGCCTGTATTCTGATCCCTTTATAACACTGGAATAAAGAGGTCAGTTCCCTAAAACTGCCAGGAACACATCTTTTGTCATGTATCTCTAGTGGTTATCCATCTCTGCAGATAGTTTGGGGGTTTATGAGATGTCTGTCGGAGAGGTTTCTGCCTCCATTAAATGATAATGGAGGTAAAGAAACGTGTTTTCTGTTTTCTGCATGGCAAATGTGAAAAACTATGCCTTTTGTTGTTCCCTCCCACATGTTAATTGCACGCTTGTTAAAAGACAAACATCATTTTCAGAAGTTGACAGACAAGCACGCCAAACGCTACATCCTTAACATGCTAAAAGACCTTGAAACCCAACATCAATTGAATCAAGGAATAAATATAAAGGAATGTTGGGAAATGCATTTATTCCTTGCACACAGTTAGATGAGAAGATATATTCCACTCTCGTGTCTGGGCGCTGAATATGAAGCTGTTTGTGTATAAATTAAACAAACAAGCTGCAAGGTGTTAATTCGTGAGCTAAAGCGGGGTCGGTAGACGTACTTTTAAACTTTGGACATCGCCTCCTAGCTGTTTTTTTCTGCTTCGATCCAACCAATAGAAGCCCTCAGAGTGTATCCGCCACTCCCAGTCAGCTGACCCACCTGCCCACTGCCTGCCAGATCGTCCGTTGAGCCCTCCTGGCATTCAAATGTTTTGCCTATTTCTTGCCTGCAGTGTATTTTCATTAGGGGTGACCCGAGTAGTCGACTATTCAACAATTCGATCTAAGGAATGAATGTCTGATTTTATATAGAATTGCTTAGTTTCTCCCAATAAATCAAGATATATAATTTATATATTTAGATATCAACTTATTAATAATACTGGTAATACAAATTTTGAAATATCGCATGTGCTTTCAATCAATCTCCTTAGTGTGAGTGAATAAATCCAAATTTGTGAGGCCATCAAAGCAGCATCTTGGCTGGGATTTAAATCTTTGTAGCTACCTAATGGCAGCTCACAATGTCTGGGGAAAAACCTCAAAAGTGTGGGAGCATTTTGAACAAATCAAAGATGATCCAACATCATCCTGGGGACAATAAGAAAATGTGTTTGGGACGAACAGAGATTTTCCCAACAGGACGCCTCTGGGACAAAAGGGATTTTTGTATGTATGTACTGTATGTATATAACCATCGCTAAGCAAATGACAAACTGAACGCCCTTTCATGCTGTTAAACAGATTGCTGGCAGAACCTTGCAAATATTTTGCACTGGTTAAACTTTACTTTGTGCCAAGAGGGCAATGCATCACATCATCATCATCACATCATCATCATTTTAATGGTGTTTTAATTATGCTATAAATAATAATAACAAAGTAGACAAAACAACATTTTCATTTAGGGACTACATTACAGAGGAAGGGAAATATTGTACTTTTTACACCACTATATTAGTTGCTTTTATTTTACAGACATATTATCAACATGTGATAAAATATGATGCATTTTTATGGATAAGAGGTCCCCAAACTCCATGTACTAATCAGAATGATTAAGTTGTCTCTAGTCCCCCAGCAAAAATAACAGGAGACTATACTGTACAGATTAAAAATGCATCAGTAATAATGATCCCCTTGGCCCTTCTTCACAGTCAATACTTTTATTTTTGATGATAATACTTATGTACTTTTACTTGTATTTTTACATCTTGGTCTTCCACCACTGGTCTGAAAACAGCCTTACTGTAGGCTTGTTTGTTTTCCATCCTTTGTCAAGTGAGCCCATAAAAACTTCCCCTCATCAGATAGTTGGAGGAGGTAGAGATGAGTTGGTGATGTGGTTGGGTGGGTGGAGGGGACTGAAGTGGGTGGTGGTGACCACATGTCACCAGGTTCACCTCAGCGAGCTGTAATTCACCTGACATTTTCACATGCGCTTAATTGCCATTCATTCTATAATAGAGCACATTGTGCTCATAATGGCAGGAAATGTCAAGTCAGCTTTTAAAGGGGAGGATCCCTGCAAATTGCTTTCCTTTTAGATGAAAATATACACCTCCGTCCACAGACGAGGCTCCGAGCAGTGTGGTGGCACTGTTGACATGTGTGATTTTCTACCTGATTCATCATAGCAGAGGTTGTGCTACTGTAGCTTTATTCATGGCATTTAACTTGAACCCCGGTCAGCTCAAAACACATAATTTACCATACGCTCTTATTTAAAGGTGAGGGCTGCTGACACAACCAGTTAGATCAACTGAGTTTTATTATTTTTCATGATGGATTTTCATGTTATTCTGTGTTGCGTGCTCCCGCTGAGCTTGGTGTCACCTTTTAAGTATTTCCCAAACTTTTTGACGCTTTGATTAACATGAGCGATGATGCTGAAGAAGGGAAAGGACAAAGAAATTATGATAATAAACACTTGGAGAACTTGAGCTCAAGCAGTGTATAATTAAAGACCGTCACTTTGTGTTTTGAGTGATTCACGTCTGTGACAAAGATTCAAGATTTTATAGTTTAATGCGTTGTTTAACTTGTTCAATTCACACCTCAGTGTAAATGTTTTTTTAAAGATCTTAAGATGTAGCTAATGTCTTATTTCTTTCCTTTTCCATTCATCTTTAAAAGTAGGAATAAGAATTCAATATGCCTGTGAGTATAAAGACCATTTACGACAGTAGATGCAATCTCCGGTATTTATCAAAATCCCCTACAAACGGCTGTGTTCAAAGTCATTTGACGATAACCTTGATAATTGAGGAGCCACGAAAAGCACGAAACACAAAAGACATCATGAGGAAGGTGAGAGGAAGAAGGGGGAGACGAGGAAGAACAGGGGAGTGAGAGGAGGAGGAGGAGGGAGGAAGGAGGAGGGAGAACAAATGACATTCGACTCGGAGGTCCACCTTGGCCACCTGATTGTTCCAAAATGAGAGCAATGCCCGACCCAGGAACGAAAAAGAAAAAGAGAGAGAAAAATCAATACAGCGCAATTAAACACAAAGCATGGCTCTGTGGAGCTGAGGGGAATTTGTTATTTATTAAATTCACTCCTCCACCTTCTTCGCCCCCAAACCCCATAACTCGCCTCAGTCTTTAATGCATGAGCTGCCTCTCTCTCTGCTGTCCTCTCTTCAGGTAATCTGACCTTTGTGGTTCGGACAGGACTGAAACGATTGCGAGAGAGGAGCGGGGAAGTCAGGAGTGTTCTCTCTTATTGATCCAGGCTCTGTCAGCCTCGCAGCAGCAGGCGAGTTGCTTTGGTTTTGGAGGGGAAGCGAGTCGGTCTGGAATATTTTTACACCTCTGTGGTCACACGGCATAAAGAGCAATTCGGATTTATTTTTCCGATCAGAGGTCCATTTTAAAACACTGACACCAACATCTGCACTGTTTCCAACAAAGATTCAGTTGCTTTAATGGGTCAGTTTCAACAAGTCCTCCAAAATAAACTACAAAATACATAATTTCTCCATACCATGAACAATGTGTATGTGTCTTCTGATCTAATTGCTTTCAAAAACAGAAAGAGGAAGATCATGGTTTGGGTTGGATTAAGTGTTGTTTTAGGATATTTCTGAAACGAGTGATGCTTTTTTTTTGAGCATCACTCACAATAGAGTGAACATCAGTTCACCCAAAATAGAAAAAAATATATTTTCTCATTTTCTCACACCCTAACTCGTGTTGTATCCAGGCATGCAGATAGAAAGGCATAAATCTCAGAGACAAATATCTGGGAAATCCTTTCATTAAGATTAAATTGAGATCAGTACAGTGGCCTTCCTATTGCAAATATTTGGTATATTTGATGTGGTCATGATATTTCCCGACAGGACAGGCAGGCAGCTAAACACAAAATCTGGCCACAAAAAGGCCAAGAGGAAGAGAGATGGGGGGGGGGGGGGGGTAGGTTCCTTTAAATGTCACCATTTTGTTGCTTTTGTTGGCCTTCATGGCTAAGATTTTCCTCCTGGACACTGCAGGGTTCGACCCGATCAGACTGGTGAGTCCATAATTACAACCTTGTTTACCCACAAAAATGGATTTCTAATTTTACTCTAGAGCTCAAGTTTTATATAATATACCCATAAAATGTGGACATTTGATGTGTTGGAACAAGAAGAAACAGAATATGTTGATTTTGTCATACAGTCATTTTTGTTTTTTTAAATTAAAGCTGCATTCTTTATTTATTTTTTGGCCCCTTGGTGGCAGCACAATAAGCTGTAAACACAACATTTATATGTCATCACATTATAAAGTTGATATGGCAAAACATCCAGCAGACACAGAACATCAGTATTATTATTATTTTTAGCTCTCTTTTGGTCTCCACCAACTCCTGCGGGAAATATCCAACTCTTCAGCTGCTAAATGCGCCACTATGTTCAGCAGCTGGTCTCTATCTGTGTGTGTCTGCTGTTTGGTGCTGAGCAGGTAGCGTACTGTGGGTTTATCAGAGCCTTTCCACTGAAAACAGCTGCCTGCTCTGACTGTTGACCAAGTGATGAGAGCGCTGAGACTGAACCAAATCAGTCAACGAGCTGTAAAACCAAAACAACAACCTGAGCGACATTAAAACGCTCCGTAGATCTGAGGCGAACTGCAGAGTCGGGCGACCCTATGACCCTATTGACATAACACGTAGTTATTTGAGCCATTGTTATTATTAAACTATTGATTATTGCCGCTTTAAAGGGTAAAGGATGTTGTGTTGTTAGAGGTGGAGCTGGTCTTAAAAGCAGGTTAAGCTGACAGAATAAACTGCTGATGCGACGCTTGGCAACACAATGACCCGTCACACAGAAATAATCAATGCAGAGCGAACAGCTGTTCCAGGAGCATCAAACAGCCACTCTGGTTCAGTAAGTCTAAACTGAAGTCTGGATCCTGCAGAAAACAGGCTGCCATGCTGATGCAGAGTTTTATTCACCGCCTCCGTCACCGTTTATGTGGAAGAGCTCTGAGGAAGATGCTGGAGTGGAAGAAGCAGAAACAGTGAAGAAGAAATCAACAGCTACATCTGTTGAACTGATTTTTTTTTTTTTAATATGAAATTAAATAGAATTTCTTCAAGGTTCGAAATACTTTAATATAAGAAC
The DNA here is from genome assembly GCA_031216445.1 of Lateolabrax maculatus. Classification (NCBI taxonomy): domain Eukaryota; kingdom Metazoa; phylum Chordata; class Actinopteri; order Acropomatiformes; family Lateolabracidae; genus Lateolabrax; species Lateolabrax maculatus. The sequence goes on from CM062198.1 coordinate 29,355,962, forward strand.
ATAACTTTTTCAAACTTAATGGGGAATCAATTGCCTTCAAACACAAGGACGAAAGCGTTCTGGAGTATTTTTTAGCGAGCAACAATGTTCTCTTTCTCTTTTTTTTTCATTTTTCTTTTCTCTGATGATTGTGTGTGAATGACGACCTTGTGGAAACGTCTCTATACATTTAGGCACACACACACACACACACACACACACACATACATAAATTCACCTGACCTCCACGAGCACCATCTCCAGAGCCTGTGCTCCCCTCCTCCTCCTCCCAAAACCCAGAGGAAATTAGAGGCCTTGTGTCGTTGTTTTCAATGGACCTTGTTTCTTTTCTTTTCTTCTTCCTTCACTCTTTCTCCCTTTCTCCCTCTCTCTCCCTCCCTCCGTCCGCCTCTGTTGGTGAATTTGATCCAGGATGGTGAAGCGGGGTGAGTAAATGAAATATTGATCCGCTGCTCCGTGGCCTTGCCTTCACCTTGTCCTGCGTGCTGAGTTACCGACTCTTCCGTTCTGCTTGTAATAGGAATTATTACAGGAGGCCGGGGCGAGTAATTACTTGGCATGGCGGAGAGGGTGCAGAGGAGGGGCTGCTGTATATTTCCTCTAAAGAAGTTATTTACCGCACTTGCTACCTTCAACCCAGCTCTGCCCCCTCCCTCCCCTCTGACCGCACCTCCTGCCGCAGCCATGTCTTTCTTAACCTTAATTCAATTCTGTTAACTATCATTAATCATATAAGGCGTCAAGGGAAGTTTATCAAACGCTGGCTGGACCGGGAGGCTGTGAGGCTAACTCAGAGAACACAAGGCTGTGTTTGCAGAAATGTCAGGGATCCCGGCCTGTTTATGGCTCTATGTGTGTGTATTGTGTACCGTATTTGTCTTTGGTTCATGGTTTGTTAGCTCAGAAATAAACAACAACAACAAAAAAAAAAATGTTTTTTTTGGCTTTTTACTCTTTATTCTTTATTTTTACTCTAGGTTTTGATATTTTAATCCATCAAATAACGCAGCTCAGTTAATATTTGTCACCTTGTGCAACTTCCTTAATGGTACTCACATTTCTTGAATACTAAAAGGAACAAAGCGTGAGTTCAGGCAGCTGCTTCATTCATGCTTCACCTGCTGCTGACTAGTTAACATCCAGTGTTTTCATAAAGGTGTACAGCACAGTTGTTATAATCTGACAGTCATTGTCACTCTGCTGCCAAAGCTGCCTCCGCCATGTTGAAGCTGTTGGTATTGTTGACTTCACTAAAATCTAACGTTATTGTATGTGTTTCCCTGTATAATCCTTGTTGCTGCTAAGATTTGACACTTCTCCTACAGAGGTATAGGTATAACCATTTGTTATAAACGGTCAATTCCTTACATAAATATTTTGTATATATACTTATATACATAAAGCTCTGATAAACTCAATGTACTACTTAGAGTCATCAGGTGGCAGTTTTCTGCGTAACTTCAAACACATTTTCAAGCTTTTTTTCAGCATTGGGAATGGTGAAATATAAAAAGGTTAAACAATTCAGGTTTAGGTTTAGTTTTAGGTTTAAGAAAGTCTTGTCTTAGATTTAAAACAAACTTCCTCCCAATTCCAAACTTGTATCATAAGTTATTGACTTGTTGTTGTCTACTCAAGTCTCTGCCGCCTAATCCTTCCCGAGCAATGAACCTTCTTATGGATGAAGTGTGACATTACCACAAATTTCACTAAATTTTAAATTGCCAAGCTTTTGCTCCTGTGTGAGGGGAGAGTCGGCGGGCAGAACACCTGCAGCAGTGACCTGCTGTTGCGGTGGAGTTTGATGTATTCCTGCATCGCTCCACGAGGAAGTGGCCGTTTGTTTGGGTGATAGATCCACAGCGGTTGCGTCCTTGCCTTAGCGGTGGCCCGTCTGGTGCTGCCAAGCTGGGCGATATCCCACTGCATCAGAGTCCCGCTGAAGGTCACCACTGATGGGACGGAGGAACTAGCAGCGATCCATCCTGGGACGGGACACAGGCTTAACAAGGCTACAGGGCTGGGGGGGGACAACAATAACTAACCCAAAGCTTTCTTTTGTGGAAGACAGACGACTCCTGAACCGTCTACTGGCATCTTCCTCGTCTGAACAAGTTGGTTTAATCAAAAACAGCCTTGAGAACTTTTTTCCAGCATGTCAGGAAGTATTTTCAGGCTCAAGAATTCCTTTTAATAATATATACAGTAGATAGATGGATAGCAATTTATTACTTCATCACTGTAATGGATTTCTGTTTCTTACAGCTAACCTCGATTTGACACAGGAATGTGCTGTAGAATATAATACAACAGAAAAATATTTATACACTGTCGACTAAACTAGCAGCTTTCGAAGTACTTACAGAGTCACACCAAAGCTTCCATGTCATTCAGGTTTAGTGATTTTCGCTGTTTCAAAATGAAATGAATGTTTTGTCAGAATAAATTGACTGCTTTGATACAGTAATTCAGTCTACATTGTATTACTGTGGAAATGTTAGTGTGTGTATAGTGTAATTAAGTGAATAAAGGTATGTGTAAAGGGATTTGATGATTAAAAGGGTCTTCAACCTTATTGTTACCATAGAGGCAATCTGCTCTGGAGACATTTTCTAAATGACATGATGGACAACAAAGAGGAGGAGCAGCCAAATTCAGATGTGATGAACAAGTTCATGATTAAATGTGCTTTTAGCGAAGCAAAAGAGCTAAACTGGAAAGTTCTTCCCGTGTTATGGGAGTCACCTGTGTTGTGTCAGACTGGTAGGAGGATGGCAGAGCAAAAGATATTCTTTGTTCATAAAGGTGGGCAACAAAAGCAGTTTGTTCAGAAAGGGGGAAGGCCCAATGATGGCTGGACCGCTCGGATATGAGAACAAGTACATGCAGGGAACTGAGGAACTGCTCAGCTGGAGAGGAGGAGAATCAAAGGGTCTTTAACAACAATGAATGTTAGAACAGGCAGAAAAGTGCCAAATTAAACTAGGAGCTGCCATCATGACACACCACATACAACATACTGAATACTGTATTAATGGATAAAGCTGAATACACAATATTGTCATAGACACATTATCATCTTATTTAAGCAATACTATGTAACTACTTTAGCTTAAAATAACAGCTTCAAAATCATTTTGAAGTTGATTTGAGAATGATGCCTCTGTCATTCCCACTCGGCGCCCTGAACGCCTGTTCTTGCGCTGTATAACTTGGGTTGCCCGGGCAGCATCTCCAGGGAGAAGTGCGTAACACTTTACTGCACCATGTTGCACGACAAGGGACCTTACAACAGTAAAATGAAAAGTCGAGTCTTTTTACCTCACTAGAAGACGTGTCCTTTCCTCTCCGTCCCGGTCTTGAGTCCAGTATTTCTCTCTGTTTAGCCTTGTTGATAAAGTGCCCTCTGATGCTGCAGTGCCAGATAGGCGCTGCCTGTTTGGACTTATACCTGGAACAAAGTATTGGAATTAAGCCCCTGAAACAGCAATTACACCATTGTAATGTTTACATTCTACAGTTTTGATCATATACATGTATAATTAAAGGAACATTTTGATACCTATAGATTGTTTCTCTATGAAAGTCTTGAACAAAGCTTCCATCCAGGCCGCTGATGCCTCAGGATCCCGATGGAGCTTTTTCAGGCCGGCCCTCTCTAACAAGATCAGACCCAGCCCTCATAGATTCTATTACCCAACCACTCTATTGCATTACATCTCCATTTACGAACCTTAAGCAGCTCCGAGCATGGCTGGGGCTTCAACCTTGTCAAAGAGGAGAAACTCTGACCAGATCGAGTAAGAGAGTGAAAGAGAGAGAGGAGAGAAAAGACGGAGTAAAAAAAAAAGAAGAAGAAATCTCAGAGACACAGTCTGAACTGTAGGAAGTGTGTTTGAGAAGATGGAGAGAGCTGGAGGACAGGGGAGAGGAGGGGGAGAAAAGGGAAAATAGAAAATCGATAAGCCGGGGGAGCAGGAGGATGAAGATTGAAGGATGATGTGGATGGGATTTGGGGGCTGGGGAGGAGGTGGCGTGGAAGCGATTGCGGAGTAGCTTAGGGCGCTGACGGTGATGGCCATCGCTGAAAACGTATCGATGGAGGCGATGTGAGACAGCGGGACAGGACAGCAGCTCCCAGAGGTGACCAGCTCGTCTTCTGAGACATTTGGGGGTCACGGCTTTCCGACTTCAGCAGAGAGACGGACCTCGTCGTTTCTATGTTATTGAAACCTGTCCATTTTCTCCCTCCTCTGATCTGAAAACTTGTCTCAGGAACTAGAGATTGTGACACTCCATCCGCCTCTTCGTCCACGAGAGAGAGGAGGACAATCACTTCGTCAGTGATTTATGTTTTCAAGGTGAAAGCCTGCTACAAAGAAAATAAGTTGATTTGTCAGTCCTCACTCAGAGCCCAGTGTCCTTGGCTATTGTGTTGGAGTCATTTCTGCGACTGACCAGAAAGCAAGCGATTTGTTCATGGAGAGAAAAGCCATGATTAATGAATTTTATTTACTCAGTTGTTCCTATTAAGGGTTGAAAGAACGCTGAAGAGAGTCCATCATGCAGTGGAATGCGGTGCAAGGCAAAAAAAAACACTCTTTGTTTTACTCTGGACCAAATACAGACAAATAAACACTCATGATCATCAGTACGGCACAAACCTCCACCATTGCTACACTGCTCCAACTGTCAAAGCTGCAGCCTCTGTGACCGTTTATGTTTTCTTTGTCTTCCAGATATGATTTGACAAGAAAATAAACTTTTTAGCCTGGTAGCACATTGGCTTAATGTGGCCTTGGATGCTGGCAGAGACTATGAGCAGAGCTACATGTGTTCGGATTCTGTAAGGAAGAGGAAATCATCCTCCACACAGGAGGAATATTAAGACCAGGAATCGAACATAAACTGTTTTATTCACTGAACCACCGAGCCACCACCTAAACAGCCCCTCTGGGACAATTTTAATGCCAAATAATCCGCTTCCACTCCATCCATTTTGAGGCAAAATAAGTCACATGGACCCCTTTGGATAAAGAACAGCGGGGAGACTTATAAATGATTCTCCATTTGTCAGAGTGAGCGATTGTAAATCGGAGGCATCCATCGGTGATGGTGATGCATTTCCCTTCCCTCGGTCCGCACAGTGATTATAACTCTCATTTGGTTCTCATATTACATCACTGGAAAGCTTGCCAGTGCTCAGGGCGTGCATTACTTACAAACTAATGTACCCACCCAGCCCAGATACGCTATCACCATGCCCTAATGTTGCCTGCTGCTCCGTAATACGGCCATTATTTGCCAGCATAGTGATGTTCTCTCATCGTGTTTGGTAACTGAGGAATGTGCAGGCAAATAAACACTCACATATGGAGACACACAAACCCTATTTGCTCCCCTCCTGTCTGTCTCCTCTCTACCCGCCTCTCCTCTCTCCTCACCCCTCTCAGCCTCTCCATTTCCTTATAAGACCTAATGAATATTTCCCTTTGAGTGGGAGAGTTTAAAACAAACACAAGCCTGGATCTCTTTTCCCTTAGCTTCCTTGGAGGGGGAAATGTGAGATGCATGAAAAGGCTGTGAGACAGAAGATCACATACAGTATTTTGGCATTTGCACTACCTCCTCTCCTCTCACCAAATCCTCTCCAGTCCTCTCATCATCTCAAACAACATGGCAAACGCTGATGGCAGAGAGCAGGGATGAGGCTGATGAGAGAGAGGCAGTGCTGCTGCAGCAGGAACCTCTCTGCCACCCAAACTGAGCTGCTGACAACTCTGCAGATAACTTCCTCAGAATGTGAGGACTTGAAAGGGAAGTTGTTTTATGATGCAAGGGTGCAGTGGAAAGAAGTTATCTTGAAGACATTTACTTTCAGAAACCAGAACTTTTAGAGACTTAATGTAATCTAGGACTTGGTATTAAACCCTTAATGTTTTTGAAATGTGTTGGTAACACAAAGTACCAAAAACTGGTAATAAATGCTTACTAAGACATTCTTTAATCACTGTGTGATCAGACAGTTCCTTATTTAATTAATCATTTTGTCAATATTACATATTCACATAAAGATCATGTAGTTTTGGTGTGTTTACATTCCCCAAAATAAGGAGTTTAGGGGAACGTTAGCGCCTCTGCTCTTTATTTACACTGCAGCAAGTCCAACCTAAATTGCATCATTATTCCTCATCGTTATTCCTCATCCTCAAATCCTGGCAAAAGCAAAGCATACAGTTTGAAAAGACAAACTTTAAAGCATAAACCTAACTGCTGAGTGTTTAATGAACAACCTTTCAATTACCTTTTTATTTAAAAAAATGTAAATTTGTACTGAGGTGATCAGGCTCAACCCACAGACATGAAGATATCCTGCAATACACAAATAATGTTGTCTTCTAAATGGACCATTAGTTTGTGAGGATGTTGCCTTTTTGCCCGTGACATGTCGCTCTAATGTAGCATGTCTATCGTGTAGCCATCGTGCATGTTTAAGACCCTTTTACAGGCTCGCCGGTTTTAAGATCTTCCAGTGACAGAAATCCACGGCCGTCGTCTGGAAATGAGAAGCCTGCTTATGTTTACTTCTGTGTGAGATTGAAGACACATTGTTTAAAAAATGACTGCAATTTTTTTTAATAAATCTGCCCCAGCGTATGCTCAGCGTGAGGACAGAGGGTTTGATGGGCATAGCAACGGTAACTAAGAGGGGCGGGGCTTAGCAAACAGTCAGTTGCCCAGAAATCATCTCCAGTGTTTCTCCTCCTCATATCCTCCTTACTTTGAGCCTTGTAGCAACAAAATGGTGTCAGAAAACTCATAAAGTAGCAGGAAATGTGTGTTGGGTCAAAGGCTAGAAGATAAACTCTGTTCATGTCGGGGAGCACATGTTATAATGTGCAGGAGGAGTGAAGATGTTTTAGAAATAGTAAAGAACTGGAAGAAGCAAGGTCGACGTCACCTATTTAAAATGTTGTTGTTTTTTTGAGAATGTGCAGTTTTAAATAGTTAAACGTGGTGAACTAGGCTTTAATTTCAGCTTATGAATGTAATAATAGCTCATGTAAACTCAGCTCGTGTAACTCTCTGCTCCAACCCGCTCGCTGGTTCTCCAGGGTGGCTGCTCGGTGCAGCAGGCCTCCCCGTGGCCACGCCTGGTGTATCGACTCTGATCAAAGGGGCACCGGCGGGAAGATTACCCAGAGAGGGGGCGCTCCAGCCCGGGTTTCCGCCGGGCACAGATGGCACACAGCGAGGCTGGAGGCCCGAGGCAGGAGCTGGTGAGGAAAATCAGAAGGATGCGGGCACGGTGCTGAGGCCGTCTGGGGAGGAGAGCCCCCTGGCCACTGACAGTCCATCCAAATGGAGGCAATCTCACAGCCCCTCCAGGGAATGGCTTGCAAATGTACCCATTCCCTCCTTCCTACTAGCGTGCCTCCATCTCATCCATCTGATGTATGAATGAAGCCGAGTAGGATAGGGGGTGAGATGAGGAAGGGGGGGCGGGGAGGATGATGTGGTGGAGGAGAGGCAGGCAATCTCTATGTGTCCTTTGAAGCTTGTCTTATGGCTTTTCTCTGTCAGGTCTCTCTCCAGGGACACTCAAGGAATCTGGCTCTGGAAGGCATCCGCACTCTCAAAATCCTGAGGCTGAGTTCAAGCATCCAGCCTGCAAAGTCTCTGCATTGAGTACACGGCTCACAACATAACCTGTGACATTCAGGCTTCCAGTAGTACAGAGGGGCTGACATGCGAAACAAGGCATGGCAACATGAATATATACAATGCAGGATTTGGCTATAGTCAAAATCTACTTTATTTTACTGTCTTTTGCACCTCCAGCCCCAGCTGGGTACAGGTGCAGGACAAAAAAACAGTTGTTTGAAATTTGCAAGCTCCCAAAAAATGTATTGATGCAAAGCTTTGACGTACAAGAGCTTCATCAGGCAAAGTTAATAACGTTTTATTCTCCCGCTTTGCCGTGGAAATGTTGAAGGAATTCACTTAACACTGAGCTGTACGCCAACAGCCATGAGAGCAATCAACACAAGCCTTTACCCTGTTCTTTTAACAACACATATCTATATATCCAGGCTGCACAAGTCCTCCAAAGTAAACGACAAAATTCGTCTTCTCCAACGGCCTCCAAGAATCTGACATCTGACATCTCTATTGGCACAACAACATCACTTGTCAGTGGCGTCGTAAACCATCACAAATCATGTTTTTCTGCTCTGACACCACTATTGTTAAGGTATGATTAGGTTTACGCATAAAAGCGAGATCATAGTCTGGGTTAAAATAACTATGATATTAGGATTAGAAGAAACCAATGTTAACTGTCAGTAGGGAATTAGGAAAAGATGTGACAAAGTCCAGTGTTTTGTTGACTCATCCAACCACCCCGACATCCTCCCTCTGTGTACTTTGTGGCTCTTTTACAACGCCACATCACTTCCTCCTTTGCTACTGATTGACAACAGTCATAATAACTACAGCTCGGGGGCTTTGTCATTCGAACATAAACATACGTATGTAATTTTTGGGCACTGAAATGGTTTAATGTTTTTGTTTTTCTTAGGAGCTGTACCTGATGCCCTCGTGTCTGCTGGTGATCATGAATACTGAAATCCGGTTGAGCCAGAAGCAGATCATGCAAATCATGCAAATCAATTGAGGATTGTCTTGGAATTTTGCAGATTGAACTTTTGATGTTTACTTTAATGCTCAAACGATTTGTTGATCAAATTATCAGTTATTAAATGAAAATGATTGACAGTTAATAGTTTAAGCCTTGTTGTTAAGGAAAAATGTCAAACATTATCTGGTTCCATGCTTTCAAATGTGAGGATTTGCTGCTTTTCTCTGTTTTATATCACATTAAAATGATTATCTTTAGGTTGGACAGAACAAGAAATGTGATGACAGCACCCTGAGCCCTGGGATTTTTTAAATGGGTATTTTTCACTGTATTGTGACAGAAGACCATGACACATTAATTCATAATGAAAATAATTATTGGATGCAGTCCTAGTTTGTCAGTCTAATATGCGGTTTAGATAATTGCAGCTTTGTTGGACATTTTAAAGAAAGTTTATGTTGCAGTTTTACAAGTAAACACTGGAGTCCCTATCTCTGAAATCTTCATAATGTTTTTTTGAGAAACATGATCAACAGGAATTTTGGCTAAAACTATACATATATAAAAAAAGACCTGGGGTCTAAAAACCTTAGTTTTCCCTCTGCGTGTTAGTGCCAGAGCTCCAGCCTTTTTTCTGCAGAGGTCTCCAGTCAAAAGCCTATCTTTAGCCTGCTGCGTGATTGTGGCAGAGCTCTGTAGGCCTTGTTTAGTCCCCTAGTGCAGAACTAATGTGCTTCAGATCAATAGTAGCTCAGAGGCAGGGTTGAGATGAAGTCTGCACAACAGCAACAGAAACATGGCCACTGTGCTCTCCTCATGCCATCCCTTCTCTCTCTCACCAACAGAGCAAATCTGGAGGGGCTTGGGGGGTGCATGCTTCAGACTCCCCTTGTTTAATCTGAGTTTTAAAAGGATTTTAAAGCTTGAAATAAAAGTGCACCGTTGCTGCAGAAAGAAAAACACTCTGGGAATAGGTGCACATTTAATCTGCTCTGATGGTTTTCAGTGTGACATATTTTCTTTCAAATGTCCACATTGATTGTCTTTTCTTCTTTCAATTTCTGTGAGGCAATTTGTGTACCGTATTCTCCAAGCTTGGTCAGGACTAAATAGCCTTATCTGAGGCTGCCTTGTGTACGACGTGTCAGAGACGATTGTTTTCGGAGGACATCACAGGCAGATAGACAGATACTGCCGCATGCCGACTCCTTGTCAATTCTCAGAGTGGCAGCATGTGCGTTCACTCTGTGTTATCAGGCGGGAGATTGATTTCTGTGTCCATCTTGTTTGCCCTTCCCTTTGTGTTTCAAAGCTCAATTTAGAGAGGCCTATGATGTATTGACGCATGTTCCGTGAATTACCCTGCTAAAAGATGCAAGCGCACAACACATCTCGCAGCAACGGATAGGTTCTGTCCTTCCATTTGTGACGGCGGGTTGTTGCCGTTCAGGGCACGTCCTCATTGTGAGGCGGCGTGTGATGTCTCGCAGAGATGAGGCTAATGTTTGGCAGCCAAACGTCTGACTGCAGCAGCACTAACTAGATCAGGCCGCGCTAAAATAGGATGTCAATGGTGACTAATATGAAGAAACTATTTGCCTCGTGGCAAAGCTTTTTTTTCCTCCCCATCTCTATTCGCCTCGCAAACGAATCCATCACTGGGCAACACAATGAGCGGACAAACACCATCACTCTCTACAGCAGGAACCCGCCATCCCCTACACACACACACACACACACTTTCTCTTTATCCACTCTCCCTCCATAAACATGGGCCTTTACTTCATTACCTCGACAGGCTGTTTGTAGGCCTGAATGCTGCACAGCTAATTAAGAAACTTGCTTAATTAAAAAAGAGGCAATAAGCCTTTAATGGTGACGGAAAATAATGACTATGTCAGTGAGGGACCCAATAATGACCAAATGAAATACTTACTGTATGCTTACACTCTGCTGGTCCTCTACACATTCGACTGCCGCCTGCCTCCTCTGCAGTCTGGCCTGCAAAAACCTCCGCCAGCCGCCATTGTTTTTTGGTCAGGAGGACAAATGAGATAGTTAGTGGCTGTAATAGATGTGGCTGTAAAAGCTACCATGGTCGTATTAGCTCTATTGCTCCCTCACCCATCAAGAGCAGAGCAGAATATCAGCCTCTAAAGGCCTTGAGGAGAGGAGGCACGTCTCCAGCATACAGAGGAGCATCCAGCTAAATGCCAGCGGGCTGCAGTCATTTATCTCCCCATAATGTTTCATGACTATTATTATGCTCATTCATTCACTATGATGTACAGATTTGAGAGTTCAGCGGTGTCAGATGGTTGTAATATTGTCAAGTGTTGAGTTTTTGATGTTAATTGTCAAACATTTGACCCTAAAGCCGGGAAGACATTTAAAGTCCTGAGAAAAAGACTTGCGTTTAATGACATATAATTTCAGTCTCTAACAGCCTGAAACTACAGGATCACATACAGATACAGAAAAATCCAAAATGTTTGACAGAATCCCAACTCCAACTTATATGAGGCTGTGAGATATCATAAATTGTCCTGTCTCATTTTACACAAACCAGTACAGACCCTCCAAGATCATGAAAATCCTTTATTATGGTGAAGGCTATCATGGGTCCATGGTTAATACAAACACAGCATTGTACAGTTGTAGCTGCTTGAGGTGGAGTTAGTTTTCATTCAGCGGTTCTCAATTTTTTTTTTTTTTTTATTTAACTTTATTTATCATCCAAGTGTGAAATTATTTCTCCGCATTTAACCCATCCAGTGGCCTGTACGAACACACACATGCACATGCACAGGGTCATACAAAGAGACAGGTGCCATAGTCACACTGGAGCGGTGGGCAGCAGTTCACAGCGCCCGGGGAGCAATTGGGGGTGCGGTGCCTTGCTCAAGGGCACCTCGGCCGTGGCAGCTCTCAGTCCACCAATCTTTAGGAGGGAGAGCGGGAATCGAACCTCCAACCTTGGGTTATTGGACGACCCCGCTCTACCACTGAGCCACGGCCACCCCCCTTCAAAGGGTCACCAGATGAATCTGAGGGGTCATGAGAAGACTAATGGGGTAAAATATAAGAAAAAACTAAGTTCTGCCACACAAATTTATTTTCTTTTTTTGGACTTTGGGTGAAATGTTTGCTTTGTTTTGTGAAATATCAGATAATTGTACTTCTTTGGGATCCAAAAAGTTATTTTAAGTTGACTATCTAGTTTGAAGGGGAAAAGTCTCTTTGGTGGAACTGCTAACATCTCATAGACACAATAATTGTTTTAGTAAAATATGATTTTTTTCATGTAAAAACCATAAAGTAATTAGTAATTATATCTGTCAAATGAATGTAATGGAGTGAAAAGTAGATTATTTCCCTCTGGACTGTGGTGGAGTAAAAGTAGAAAGTAGCTCAAAATTGCACTTAAATACAATATTTTCCACCACTACCAGTTACAGAAAGAATAGAAATTCACAAATGCAAAGTCCAGCACCAAGAGCTCATCTTTTTCACATTGCGAGAGACTTGTTTGGTGAATTGTCCCTTTAAGGGGAGCGATCATAACTTGGGAGAATGCCATAACTTTTGCTGTGTGCAACGCGCGATATAAATACCAGCAGCGTGGCTTGTGAATGCATGTAAATACCTTCATGAATGCTAATAGCACATTTACAATACAAAGCAGTGCGTTCCAGAAGGTGAAGGAGCTCGAACATCGCGCGTTTGCTCCATAACAGATGGTCACATCGGGCAGTAAATTTCCTCACACAAGGCCAGCAACTCCTCCATGATGTGACCCAGCCGGCGAGGAAAATGGGGGGAGGGAGGAGGATGAAGTCAAGTGGGCTCTAGTTCAACACTATTGTTTGTTGCTGCAGTGAAGCGATAATCAATGTCCTGTCTATCAGCATGAGGGAGAGAATTTCTGAGACCCAGTGGGGGAAAAGAAATGTTGTAAAGGGCAGCGGTCAGGGATAGTGTTCAGCGTGAAATGGCAGCGAAGGTCAGGAGCATTCATGCATGGGAAACAGGCTGCACTTGCTTCCTTTTTAAACCAGACCTTGAAGTTAGTGATGAAAGTCAGCACAGTTTCTCACGTCATGATTATAGACATGAAAGAAGAAAAACCAAGAGAATTCACCTTTGAATTCGCCGTGAAACGAATACACTCTTCAGCCGCACCGCGCTCCGGTTCTTATTTCATCCGAAGCCGCCTCTGCAGCACAGCTACTTTATTGTGTTTCACTGTTTCCAAGTTGATTCAATGAACTAAAATGAGATGAGACACATTCATTCCCGCAGGACAGGACACAAGCTCTCCAGAGTAGAATCACTGAACTGGAGCTTGAACAGAGAAAAAAAAAAAGGAGAAAATCTTCATGTATCAAGGTTGCTTTTCCCTGCTCATGTAAAATGGCTTGTCATTTGGAAAAGAGATCAGAGTGTGTTTCTATCTGGAGTTCTGGCAGCGTTTGTTATAATTTGAAGTAAAGTTTCACCTCATTTATACATTTACTGGCAATTTTTTCTTGTTGGTCTCATCTCTGAACAAGCACCCAGAGTCACTTTAATGTAAAAGTCCTACTAGTAATGGAAAAAAAAAAAAATCCTAGCAGCTCGGACCCACTGAAATTTCCATAACACTTTCAACACTGCACACGTCTGAATTGAATGCCGTCAGATTCATGTAAAAGCTGCAGCAGCACAAGGTTAAATATGCAAAGATAGATTAAATGCACGTCTAGTTCCGCCTCGTTAGGAACACTATAAATTCGTCACTCATCTATCATTGCTTATGCACAAAGAAAAAACAGTTTAACAAACCACAAAGGACTGAAAATGAGGCGATCTGAAGTTTGAGATTGTCAAAGCAGTCTGTAGAAAGTTTTATTTTTGCTCTCACAGCACAATGCAAAAGAGGTAAAAAAAGAAGAAACAAGACTTGGAGTCTACAGCCACGCCAGCGGCTCTGTGAGGCAATAAGCAGGTATAATGTTTCCGTGGTTACCATCTTAGTTCAGCATGTTAGTTTTGCAGGTATTTGGTCATAGACACATTCAAAATTTGACCTGATGATGGCGTTAGATGGAAAGTTATTCTAATTAATCTTAAAGGGCAAAGAATGTAAAATGGGACCACAAATGTCAACATTAGATCACCAAAGTCAGTAGGATTTATTGTCTGGGAGCCATAAATATCTGTACAAAACTCCATGACAATGCATGCAGTAGTTGTTGGGGTATTTTAGTCTGGACCAACTGAAAGACGTTGCCATCCCTAAAGCCATGCGGCTAGTGCGGCTGAAAACCACACGCCAACTGCACCGATGAAATTATGTCTAACCAATAAAAGATTTCCGTACAGAATAATGTTTCGTCATTCTGGTTTTGTGCTTTGTCGAAAACACATCTGACACGATGAAACTCTTTCTTGTGCAGCAGGTACTAAATATTACGCTTCCATCGTAGCTCAGTTACAGAACATTTACATAACTGATACTCTGAAAGAGAAAAAGCTGTAACAGATGAAGCTGGCAGAGTTATGTATTGGATGTCTGAAAGGGGCCCTTGGTTTCGTTCACCCTTCATTTCTATTCCACGCAGCACCATGTGACGCCGTCTTCCTTCATGATAAACAGAGAGTTTCGCACGGCGCTCTCAGTGTTTGAGCGTCTGATGAGCTCACGGACAATGTAGCGTTAATGGGTTTGTGAGTGCTGTTTTAATTTCCCATGTGGAGGCCGGGGGAGCCCGTCCTCCTGACCCTGGCGTGTGTCGGATAGCCCTTCCAGAGCTCAGCGGAGAAAAACGGCCTTATTAGCCCAGTTCATTAAAATCATTAATAGTCATGAAATGAGAGGCACCAGAGTCCAAAAGGCTTAATGCTCCATCCATATTAATTAGACACCCACAAATCTGAAGTGAGGGGAACCGGGGCTGCTGCACACACACACACACACACACACAAACACACACACACAAACATGCACACACGTACACACATTTAAGCAACCTGCCTACTGTGGTGTAACCTCCTCACACCCCTCACCCTCCCCTCCCCCGACTGTCACCGCCGCTACCCTCCTGCTACTACTCCCGATTAACTTCCGTTTTAATTAAAACTGATCACATTAAGAAACTGATGTGGTTAATTAACTGGACTCTGGTGGAAGCGCCTTCCTCTACATCCGACGGCTGCATTGTAAAACACTTCCCGTCGAGGGGAGGGGCGCTGCATGTAAAACCACCACCACCAGCACCCCCGCTGTCTTCCACCCTCGCTTTTCCCTCCCCCTCTTCACACAGCCCTCACTCCTCTTTACATTCGCTGCAAAACTCGTCTGTCTTAACAACTCGTTGAGACTGAGGCCCTGTTCATACCTGGCATCAGTTAGGTGTGAACGCACGCATTGAGGACGCATGGAGGACACACTGAGATCCAATCGCTCAGACCACATTTGGATTTCCACATTCTTTCAGCATTGTGCACGCGAATGTGTCCTGGGCCACACTGAAGGACCGCCTACTCAGCTGATGTCCTCGGCGTGAGTGAGAAGTCAGTCGCGTCTCACAGCTCATATGAAATTTCACCTCTATCGTTTTTCATGTGTGCTGAAAAGGCAAAGAAAACAATACCAACATTAAGTAGCTGGCTCACAACAAAAGTATTTCCTGATATCAGCCACAGCGTCTGTAAAAGGTTGTTGTTCCTCACTGCAAAACAACAAAATATACCAAGCTATATAGCCAACAACGTCACTAACGTTAATCAGTAAAGACTCCTATAATTGTATTAATATACGCACCTTATTTAGTGACATACATGAAGCCCCACGCCTTGTATTTATAGTGACATACATTGTTTCGATATGTTGTAAGCGTGAATATGACGATCCGTCTGATTAGTTATGTTGTTTGGCATGTAGAGCAGTCAATCGATATCAATGTAGACTGACAAACTACAGTGTAAACACAATGAGAATACGGATGAAATGATGTATAATTCTGCATAAAGACGCATGTGGAGACGCATTTTAATGGCAGGTGAACTGACGTACTTAGAGATGTGATCGGATCACCAAGGACTCTCAAGAGAAAATCTCCCATCTGGGTTTAAGTGTCAGTAACTTTAAAGGTGCCATCAGTGGAATATGGCTCTGTAGGAGACTGTAATTGTAAAACACATGTCTCTTGCACAAATTGCTTGTTCCACGTTAGACTGACATATTCTTCAAGCTTACCTTATTTATATCTCAAGCGTACTATCTGTTATTAACTTTAAAGATGAAAATAGGTTGTTTACCTGCCTAACAAATTCAATCCCAATGGTGCATCAGTGTTGAAAGTAAGATTTTAAAGAATGTGAATGTTTAAGGAAAGTACAAAGCACACGTTAGTTTATCGGGCCTGAAAAAACATGGAAGTTGCCCAGCAAATACAAGAACCTGTGGGTAGTTTACAGGCACCTGGTGATGTGGCGTTTTGAAAGCAAATACCTGGAAGTGAGAGGCTTTCCCATTAAATACCCAGCGTAATCCCTGCAAGATAATGGGACTCAAAAAAAGTCTAGATAGCAGCTAAGATGAATTTCTTTCTCTGGATGTTTCTCATTATCCATGCACCATCCTTTTTACCTTCGACACACCCCTCTCCTTCTCCCTCTTGATGCCCATTTCTCTCCCTTCTCCCTCTCTCCTTCTTTCCTTCTCTCATCCTTCCTCCTCCTCTTTGTTCTTCTTCCCCCCTTCGTCACTGCCTCCCTGTCTTCCTCGCCGGCCTCCGACCGCACGGCGCTCTTGCCAGCAGTTAGAAGTTATGGTTTGTGGCTGGTGAGCTGACAGCGCTACAGCAGAGGGCGAGATAAGGCTGTGACCTCTCTGGCCGGAGAGGATGAGATGAATACATTTACTCCCTGTGTGACGGGTAGACTGGGGCGGGGGGGGGAGGAGGAGGAAGAGGAGAGGGGGAGCCGGTGCGTGCCGTCCCTGGGCGCCTGGCCCCCCAACTAAATCTGCTAACTCTAAATCTGTAACAAGGGTTTCAGACAGCGGGGATGGGGAGAGGGAGGATGAAAGGGGGAGGAGGGGTTGGGATGTTGGAGTGTGTGTGTGTGTGTGTGTGTGTGTACACTGTATATATATATATATATATATATATATATATGAGTGTGTATCGTCTCTTCTTTTTCCCCAAGGCCTGATATTGGATGATGTCCCAAAATCAAGGCCTCTTGCCACGAGGCCACGATTCATCACCCTGAATAGATGTTTGTGAGTGTGTGTGTGTGTGTGTGTGTGTGTGTGTGTGTGTGTGTGTGTCTGGGTGAGAGAGTATCTGTGTGTACAGTACAATACATTCAGTACAGAAATCTCTTTTATAGTCCATCTACATCTCAGTTTCTTTATTTACATACATAAGTAGGTTTCGGCCCCTCCTTAATTTTCGACTTAGAAATCGACTTGAGAAAGACTGAACAACTCAGGCAAGTCTCATCGTCAAATGGAAATGGCTTAAAATCCATGGATGCTTGAAAGCAAAAAGCAGCGTGGTCTCCCAAATGTTTAGTTGTGATATCAAATAAATATGATTGGGGTAAATGGACTAAAACATGCGAAACCACTGCTCCACGATTGTCTTTGTATGAGCGCTGGTGTGTTTTGTCTCTTGAATGTGTGCGAGTGTCCACCGAGGGCATCATTTATCCAGCCGCCCAGAGGCAAAAAACAACCTGCTGCCAGTATTGATGGTTCGTCCTGCGCTACCTGTGTGGATTGGGTTCGGAGGTCATGAGTCACAGGCAATCAGGAGTAAATGGAGCCTGTGTAACACTAGACAAACGGCTAAGAGCTTTAGAACAAAGCCAAGGCCGCCATCCTGTGTGTGCTGCTGTAGACGTGCTCGAGTGTTTGTGTGTATTACTACAATACCCCGACTGCCTTGTTTCACTCAACCTCAGCCACTGTAACAGGATTAATTCTTGTTTATTTCTAAGTGTCTGACCTTGCTGATGATCCCTTTATCCTCATGACTGCAAACCTCACCAAAAAAAAAAGTCACATCTCTTTCATTTTTAACTAAATAAAATGACTGCCGGGTGAGCCAAACCCATTTCCAATCCTTTTATCCCCTTAGTAAGGTTTAACACTCTCAGCTCCTACACTCAGCCTCGTCCTTCGTTCATCCACAGACTAATCCAACACTGGGTTATTGTCTTATTGACTCTCTGAGTCTGAACGCCAAGAACCATAACAGCTTGTGGGAGGCGTCGTGAAGGAAAGCTGACGAATTTTGCGTCTCGGAGCGGGACGAGCCGAGGGGGGGCTCTCGCTCGAGGAGGAAGACACATATCAAAGAGGTATTAAACGCACTGATCCATCGTGCCTTAACTCACTCTTACATCATCATAAAACATCATCCAATTTACCAGCACTGTCAGAGAGGAACCATAACACATTTGCATAATGCAGCGTCTCCACTATGTTAATTCTCCCTCAACTCAGCCACATACAAGGACTCTTTTTTTGCGTTTAGACTTATTCCATCCCTCTATTGTGTGTGCAAGAGTGCATTACACCATGCTACCATGTCGATGACTGTGAGAGATTATGGCGGTAAATGAGGCTCTCCAAAGCCCTCCAAGCTCTCCATACAGCGGTGCAGTGATACCGCCGGGCATCACAGGAAGAGCAATAGAAACACATTACCGCTGAAATCTCATTGCTTCTGAGGGGTGTAAGTTACAGGGGAAATGGATGGAGCACACGGGGGGAGAGGGGGTGGGGGTGGAGGTGAGGTTCAGCCTCTCTACAGTTTGACACATGTGATCTCTTTTTGATTTTCTGGCTGTGGGAAATATGGAAAATGACTTGATTAAATTCCTCCTCGGCTGGATTCTGATGCAAAGCAGAGCACGCTGACTGACTGTGAACCCACCTCTGGTGCCTCTGTTGAGTTCAAGTGTGTTCGAGGGAGAAACACTCTTCACTTCAGCCCCTCTGACACTGTTTTATATCATCGATTTGTGGCTTTCAGTGAATAGCAGGAGTTATTTTGCAATGAGACGCTGTGATTTCCGTCAGTCGGTCCACCACTTTGGTCCAAGACTGAAATATCTCAGCAACATGTTGATGGATTGTCAAGAAATTTTGTACAGACAGTCATTTTCCCCAGAGGAGGAACCTTACTGATTCTGATGGTTCTTTGGCTTTTTCCTGTGGAGCCATCGTGTGGTTGATGTTTTAGGCTTTTTGTAAAATATCTCAACAACTATTGGATGGATTGTCATACAATTTTATATGGAGGATGAATCCAAAAGACTCTTGGTGGTTTTGAGTGAAATGTCTCACCAACTATTGGATGGATTGGCACAAAAATTGGTACACAAATTCACGCTTCCCTTTATCAAAGCTAATACTATGACCAGTACTATGTGTAATGTGATAGGAGATGTAGTAACAAACCAAGAGAGAATTATCACGTAACAGATCATCTAAGCTCTATTGAGAGTTTTAACGTCTTTCAGGTCATTGTTCTGGTTTTACGGCCCACAAATTCACTGTTTTGGCAGCTATTTTCATTGCCATGGCTCTGATAAACCCAGTGTATGTTTCCTGCCCTGCACCAAAAAGCAGATAAAGTTAGAAACCAACTGATGAACTGAAGAGCTGCATATTTTCCTCAGTAGTTAGTGGAAGAAGGAGAGTGAATATTGGACTTCAGGTGGACACAGACACAACTCCAAATGAATGCCAATGTTGCTGTGGACCTGCTGGATGTATAAATAAACAGCTGTTTCCTAACACAGTCACCATATCAACTTCATAAGGGGAAAATATCAATGTTGTGTGTAAAGCTTGTTGTGCTGCTCGAAAATGGCCCAAAAATAAATGAATGCATGTTTGAGACAACATGTTTTTCTTCATTATTTTTGTTAACATTTCTTGTTAGTCACCCAAACATATTTGGTATTGGAAGCTTTGAGATTTGGACGAGAATTTCAAATTAAAGTTCTGTGGGTTGGATCAAGGTTTGTCCACACCACATGAGCTTGCAGACACTGACCCCTGGTGGGTCGACCATGCTCTATAAATCATGTTTAATTGGGTGCACAAGAGCTACAACAACACAGTGATTTCAGATTTGACAGAAATCTGGTCTGATCTTTGTCCTCTCAGTCTGCATTGATCACCGTCACCAACCGTTAATCCCATGTGTTGCCCACTGTCATCAAAGCTGAATCCCATGCAAAGTGCTTTAAGATGCAGTACCACTAATGGCCAAAAGTCCAAACTTCTCTCTAGACATACAAAAAATTATACATATATTTTTAAAATATTTTTTATAGCTATTTTTCTATTCTTAATTTCTCTTCTTCTATTTTGTCGCGTCTTGCAGCAATTTGTCGTATAAGAAATCAAGTATAAGAAAGCAAGAGGAGGTCCTTCACTAAAAGGTTATTGTTAGTAGTCAAATTGTTTAAATATGGATTTGCCCTTTAAATGTCTCTGAAAAGTTATTGAATAGATCTTTAACAATGGTGCCTCTGGACTGAAACACTCTCCATGTTTCTTCCAGGGTTGTAGAGCCATCTGCTGGAAAATCAGGTTCATTACAGACGTTTCAGACGTGGAAAGTTCTGACGTCCATGCCAGGGATGTTTCACATTTTCCTCCTTTATTAAGAATCTTGTATGCTTGTATGCATTAATGTATGCCATAGTGTTGAATATTTTCTATGTCTTTCCATCCTTTCAGGCAACCATTGATTTCCATTCATTCCAGTATGTTAATCAACCTGCAGTGACATGAAACTATATAATCCATTATTTTTGTATAAAGTCCATTATTCGTGTGTGGTAGTGCAGTGCAGTCTAAATATAGTTTATATCTTTATGCATTAAAAGCATTACCATGCTATTTGGTATACAATTTATTTGAAAATACATATTATTTAAATAAAAACATAAATATGATATTTTAAAGTATATACTGTAGAAGTACATATAATGTTGAAAATATTTTTTTTTCAATCTTGGTTTTGTACATAATGGAGGATGTATGTGATGAATATCGGTGCCTAGTAATCCTTTCCCGCAGTAACTAACTAACCAACCCGGGGATGAGAAATAAACGGTAACTTTGAGAATAAGTTGTCCGGCTGCCATGATGTTCACTGGAATACATGACGCAACGCAAGTATCATTCAAAACTCTTTGAGATGATTTTGATAATGAAATGAATGGAACCATTAACCAAGACACAGAATGAAGACACACAAATTGTTGAAAATTAACAATAGATGAGTCAGAAATTAAAAAAAATAATGATAAATCAAAATTAGGATGGTAGTTCAACAATATTGACCCTCTAAGTCAAACTTTGATGTGTTATCTGGAGATTTTGCTATGCCTCCTATCAGCCACTGTGGTGCAGGTGAATGTGTAGACTTAACCAAAGTGTTTTACATAACAAAACCCAGATCAAAACCTTAACCCAGCCTTCAACTAGAATATATATCCAATCCTTATGCAAAAAACCTCACAAAAAAAAAAAAAAAAAAAAAAAAAACTAGAATAAGGGGTAATTTCATTATTGTTTGACAAAACTATGAATTTGTGTTACTTGTCATTTTTCACAGGTACAATATAAAAAGAAGTAATATTTTACTGGATACATACAAACTTGAATATGGAATATTGCTTCTTTTTTTTAAATCCTCCTATCTTTTTCACTATATTCTTTTGTTTCACAGCACTGCAGCTGTTTTATTAAACCAAACCAAACGGTCAAAGTGCGAGTATGGCAACAGGTATACAGGGGTTAAGGCCCAAACAACTGTGGCAGAGAAGATGCAGTTCAGTGATTTAATTACAAAAATGGAGGTACAAGGGTCAAAATCGGGAAAGCATTTCAAAACAGGCTAATGTATCCAAATGGGAGCAGGCAAGAATCCAAAATCCAAAAATCAGGCAGAGGGTCAAATGGGCTGGTTCAGGTACAGAGAAACAGGTAACACAGATCAGAAACACATCAGGTTTAAATGGCTGGGACACTAAAGCATGAGGCACATGGCAACTTCAACAATCTAACAAGGAATGAATGGGAAAGGGCCCGTAAGTATCTGCAGGGATGATGAGTGGGAACAGGTGTGTGGATGGGTGGGGCAGTCAGGTGATGGAGAGAGGAGGGAAAGTCTGAGGGCGTCTGGTGGATTGGTGGAGAATAATACTGAAGGGGAAGAGGAATAGGGAGTGCAGATAGAGATGGGGGAAAGATGCTGATCATGTTCATAACTTTTCAAACACCTGTAATCATTTATTTTAGTTTGAATTTTACATGAAATTAAAATACTGACCCTACAATGAAACAACTTCCCTCCCTGCCTCACTTCTGATGATCCTCATCATCCAGCCTGCTGTTTGAAAACAGGCCTCCTCTTTGATTTCAGAAGCCTATTAGATTTGCTACCAGGCCTCTTTGCTCAGGCAGGAACTGGCTCCACGACGTGAATCGCTTCATGACTTTGAATATCGTCCTCTTCAATCAAGAAACTGTTGAGACAAGAGACATTCACAACTCTCTGCAGATTTCACTGGTCATTTGATGCCACCTAGGGGACAAAGAGCTGCTGTTGTAAATTTGTATATGATGGTAAAAGTTGTACATTAATAGACATAAAAGACCCAGTTTCATTAATTTCTCGATTATCCTGAAAATGTGTTTTTATTGCATCTCTATACTTGAGAATATTATTCCATTGTAATGCATATTTTGCGCATCTTTTTTTTTACTTTGTACTGCAACTGCTGCACAACAATTTCCCTCAGGATAAATAAAGTATCATCTTTATGTTTGTTTTTTCTCTCTATCTGTTTTATTTCATATATATTATCTGGTTAAAAGAATCACCAATGATTTCACTGTGCAGCTGAGATATCCACATCTGTGTCTTTAAATGAGATGGAGGAGTCCAAGAAACCAAGTTCTTCATGTTATAACGAAACAAAGAGATTTCAGACTGGATGATGAAGAGGAGATTGGATCCAAACTAAATGAATCAAGGTTTCAGTCCTCCATCTGTTCTGTATCTACCTTCCTATCTACACACAGGCTTCATACCTCAAAATGTGTTTGTTTCATCTGGCTCGATTTACAGAAAATTAAGATTTATGGTCAAACTACTGCACAAGGCGAGGATAAACTATCATTATTAAGATTTTCATGTGTTTCTCAGACACAGAGCTGGGTTACCACCAGGGTTACTGTGTAACAGCTGGTTTGTGGTCATTTTATTGAAAATTTGTTTTGGGGAATATACAGCACAGAATGATAGGGTCTCTGAAATGGATCCTGTTCCTTGAGACCCTGACTTGTTTTAAGACCTTTTTGCACTTACATATGACATTTCATAATTTACCACTTACTTATAGTGTTTCAGCCTAGAAAATCAACAGATATGAGGAGTAACTGGGGGTTAATAGGTCTAACAGCTCATTTCTGCAGGTTAGTCCAGCTGTTGTCACAGAGATTGAAGCTGAGGATATTTTAAGGCCATAGTTTGTGGTGTGTTTGTAACGGACTTTGATTTACCTGACCTGATTTTATATTGTTATTGTTTATAACAAATACAATAAGCCAAAAGAGGCTAAAATGATCGGAGAGCTGCTGAGGAACAATCTTACACATAAAAGGTCAGTCTGGAGTACAACTCTGCCTGTGAAAACAGTTGTATAAAGTCTTCTCAACATGAACGCTGTTGTTCCTGAAGCATTTCACAGACTTTTTGTTACAAAGACTCTTGTTTTTATAGAAGTGCAATACTGAATCGCTGTAATACCACTTTAATGTCTATAGGTGACACCACTTGAGGCAGTTTACCAGACTTCACACAGCTCCTCCTGGAGTCACAAAACACAACATACAACTTTTTACACATATGCAGTTTTCTCCCCAACACCTGGAACAGACTGTTTCCCCTTTAAATGTCATATTAGTATTTTTTACTGTTTGTCCTTGTGACTGTTGTTTATTTGTGCAATACTTTGTGATTGTTATTATTATTAATAATAGTGTTAGCTGCCTATGATGATTAAGTCCCATTTATAAAGCCACAGTCAGACCTCACATCAGTCCTCATCTGCTGTGAACAGTGACGGTGATGTTGAAGGTCGTTTCCCCTTTAAAACATTTTTTTTTTGGGGAAACGTCGATGCTGTTCTGTCCAGAGCTGTGGGGGGGAGGAAGAGGAGGGGGGGATGACTCCGTGTGACACACATCCACAGGCAGGAGAAACACGCGTGTTCCCAACATGTAGACGGACATCTTCATCTGCAAACTTCACACCAGCATGTGTCCGGGGCTGCTTTGACCGCCAACACCGACTGACATATTCGGATTTCTCTGCAGAAATAAGAACAAACACGCAGGTAGGCTCGCAGCCCAGCTTCAGGCAACTCACGCAGAGGTGAGCGATCTTCTTTCCTCCCCGCATCAAATCTGCATGCGTCGAGGTCTTTTTCGCAGAGATCAACTTGGGTCTCGCAGAGTCAGATTGCATTCACAGCCATGTTGTTGTTTCATATGTGGACAGGAGGGTGAATTCCAGCGGTTTGCATGCCGTGCAGCAGATCAGACTGTAAACAAACAGCAGACATGCGGCTGCCTTTCAGCACCAAGGACAGAGCTGCGGAGCCGCTGCGCAGTTTGAAAGCAGAGGCTCCTGCAGACAGACTGTCTCCTGTGAATTAAACATACACGACTGTCAGAGGCTGCATCTGCAGGGCATCAAGGCAAAAATCGAGCCTGTTTTAGGACGAGTCAGTTTTTTTTTCTGCTGACACCACAGGGCCTTCTGTATTCTGATGTCAGACAGAAATACATGTTAAGTCACAGTGTATTTAGCTGTATTGGCACTACTGCCAGTCAGAGAATAAGAATCAAATAGGCAAAATGTCATTTTAAAGACTGAAGAATGACTAGATGTGAGGATGATATGAGTCAAGACTTTACAGTCTGTGCAGCATATAACAGCCTCTGTCCTTAAAAACCTCAGACAGGCATATATAAATAAGATGACCTGTGTACAGAGTACATCAAAATATAAAATAAGGATGACTATATTACATAGATAGAAGGAAACATGAGTGGAGAATATGGGTCTGGGCAAAAAGGCAAAAAGCTATTTGAGCTCTGGAGATAGTCCAGACTTCTGCATTCTTTATAGTAACAAAAGCAGCTGCTCTTCGTCCCTCTTTCAGTAAATAGGGCAGTCTTATCATGCAGAGAACAGATCAAATGAACTAAAAATAGTTTAGTAGTTTTGGTTTTATGTTTCCAGGTATTGTGATATCTGTGACTGAGATTTCTCAGTATGCTCGAGGTTCGGTTTGACTGGACCAAGCCTTTTGACATCAGTTTGCCGGTAAAAATTATCCTTAAAAACAGAGCATGATCTGGTCAGAAGATGAGCTATGAAACTGCTTGAGCTCCCTTTCTTTTATTCACAATCCAGAGGGAAGCTCCAACCCTGTAAATGAGCTTTTTGCTTCATGTAAACAAGGCTGCACGCTACTGAAATGACTGCACTGCACATTCATTAACACAGTCAGGACTCTACCAGCCATCAGTCTGTTGAGAACTAACTAATATTGTGTGAATGTGTGAGTATGAAAAGCCATTCAGTCAACAGGCTCTATGTCCTGTTATATCTTCTGCAAAAGGACTAAAGTTGAACTGTCTCGGTCTGTTTGTTTTGTTGCTTCCTTTTCTTAATCTAAGCGATATTTTTCTTTTAAATTGCTATTCTTTTACTCTTTTACTGTAATCATTAAATTTGCATTAAATGTGCCCAATAAATGAAGTTTAATCTACTGATTGACAGATGGACTGTGACACTGTTTTTCAGGGGCAGAAAATGGCAGCCGCAGACATCCTCTACTTCACTCTGTGGCTCGCCACAGTCGTCTCCACAGGACTCGGATGCCCTGAGCTCTGTACCTGCTCAGATAAATACCACCGCCACTTTGCCGAATGCTCCTACAAAGACTTAGCTGAAGTCCCAGATGGTTTGCCTCTTAATGTCACAACTCTGAGTCTCTCCGCTAACAAGATCAGTTTGATACCACTGGGGAGCTTCGACAATGTCACCCGGGTGACGTCGCTCTGGATGGCCAATAATAAGATCGTCTCCATCGAACAAGGCACCCTCACAGCTTTGGTTAATCTCGTTAACTTTGACATCAGCCACAATAAAATTGTAGACTTTCCGTGGGAGGACCTGCAGAACCTCACAGCCCTGCAGCTGTTGAAGATGAACCACAACGAGATGGTCCACCTGCCGAGGGACGCCTTCTCCACCCTTCAAGACCTGAGGTCCCTCCGACTCAACAATAACAAATTCATAACCATAGCTGAAGGGACGCTTGACGGCTTGGTGTCTTTGTCCCATTTGCAGATTTATTCAAATCCCTTTGCATGCACCTGCTCCCTCGACTGGCTCAGAGACTGGATTTCAACTGCCACCATCTCAGTCCCAGAGCAGAATCGGATCACTTGTGCATCGCCGGAGAAACTTAAAGGCGAAGTAATCGGAAAATTGCCCGAGTCAAAGTGCACAAGCACCAATGTCACAATACGAACTGAGCCAAATGTTCGTAACCCAACTTTCTATGAGGGCGGCACATTGGTCTTGACTTGTGAATTCACAGGGAACCCAAAGCCGCTGGTCATGTGGAATATTCGCAGCAAAAGCCAGAAGCAAGAGCTGGCTTTGTCCTTCACCGAGGATGACTCTGCAGAATCAAACGAGGACTCCCTACTGTCTCGTAATCCTGTCAAAGTCTTTAATAATGGGACTCTTATCATTTCACACCTTAGGAAGGAAGATGGTGGCAACTACAGCTGCTCCGCCACAAATGAATTTGGGAGAGCTGAGGATTCAGTGTCAGTGGAGGTGGTGGCTTCACCAAAACCGACACCCATAAAACAAATGACCACAACACCGGCTCACACTAAAACACACCCAGCTTTACACCAAACAACAAGCAGAACATCTGTTTTCGATTCTGTGCGTCTCTCTGATTTAAAGAGAAAGGACATCGCGAACATCGTACCCACTTTCCCGCCAACTGCAGAGATCAATTCTAAGTCCTCTGAGGAGGAAACAAGAGATCTCCCACGTGCAAGTAAATGTGGCTTGACGGCTAATACGAGATACATTTCGAACCATGTCTTTAACGGGAGCCTGGATGATATCAAGCAGTACACATTTGACTTCGGTGTCATTGCATTAGGGGTGTCAGAAACCGAGGCAACAGTGCGACTCAATCCCCTTCTCATACCCAGAGAGAAGAGCACCAACAGGGCCGCCGCCGCCACATCTGAGAGCTACCACGCTGACAGTGAAGAGCGTCGTGGCCTCTCAGACGTTTTTCAAAAAGTCCATTCGAATGGCTTGTATCTGTGTGTCACTGCAGACCGCAAACACTCAGCCGTGCAGTGGTCGAGGATCAAAGAGGGCGTCAACACGTATCTGTTCAGCGGTTTGCATCCTGGCACCAACTACTCCCTGTGTCTGACCTACAGAGGGGAGGACTGTGAGGTCCAGGTGCTGTTCACCACCAGGAGGAGGGTGCCCAACCTGCTCATCATCATCTCGGTCAGCATCTGCCTCCTCACCGTGTCCACCGTGCCGCTCCTCGGAGCCACATGCTTCCACCTGGTGTACAAATACCGCAGCAAGACCTACAAGCTGATCCTCAAGGCCAAAGACCAGTACCACATGGAGAGGAACCTGGGCGCCAACTTTAACATGCACGCACCTCACACCGAGTCTCAGAGGAAGATTAACGGCAGCCAGCTGGACGAGGAGGAGGGGGAGACGGAGACGGAGAGCGGAGACGGGGAGAGAGAGGCCGATACAGAAGAAAGTGTCATGACCGAGTCTTTTACTTGCAGGGGCAACTTAGACAACTGTGAGGTAGGATCTGAGTACAGTGATAGGTTACCTTTGGGAGCGGAAGCAGTGAATATTATAAGCAACTACAAATATCCAAATCAGTAATTGTTGACTGTTTCTGACATTACATCATTTGTTTTCTTTTGCATTTGTTTTTTTTTTTTGTTTTGTTTTGTTTTTCAGTTTGTGTCAATCGTTTCGGTTCCCTTTAGCCTTGCAAAGGCAGCTGAGAAATAGACTTACTTGCTTTGAACCACACCCCAAACTGCAACATTCAGTCACGAGACCAGCTGCCTGAGTCTGTCGATTGTCAGTAGATGTTTTCCAGACAAATGTTTCAGTGAAAGCTGAACTTGGCCTGGTTTAGGCTACGTTATCCTTGTTATCCATACTTTTTTGCAGCTGGAAATATAACTGCTCATCACTGTTTTCCTCCTTTCAAAATGGGCAATTATCTGAAAAACAACTTCAATAAACAACACTAGAAAACCAGCGTGTGTTCCAGATCAAAATTATAAATCTGTTTTTTTCAAAGTAGAAAAAGGAGGCACACCATCAGAGCATTCAATATCTGTGCAGTTTCATATTTTAATACAATATTAGTGGTGATGTGTTTTTGCCAAATGCCTTCCTCAGAGCATGAGTAGTGTTTGAAGGAATAGGTCGACATTTAGGGGAATATGCTTTAGATGAGAATATCAATACGACTCTCATGTCTGTCTGATAAACATGCAGCTTAGCTTAGCATAGCACAAAGACTGGACATCTTTGGCATCTATAGTTGGCTTACTAAAAAAACACACAGAATAGAAATAATAGAAAATGCAAAGAATCTTTGAACGTGCATCTGGATCTAGATTTGCCCCAAAAATACACGTAGTGTTAGACAATCATGCAATGCACAAAGCAGATATTTGTAATTTATTTAAACACAGTAGTTCTTAAGAAACAAAAATGTTCCCGTAAAAGGTTTTTAAACCTAGTCATGTTCTTTGGTCCAAGGACTTTCACTCCCCACAGAAAAACAGAACAGGGGGAAATGCATCCTCCTTGGCAGAGTAATAAACCATCACAGTTAACATGAAGGCGTATTTGTTCATTTGTGCCTCTTGTGCAGTTTGTAACAGTGAGATGTCGATCGTACAGCTGTAAAATGTAGCTGGGACTCCATCTTGGAGCCACTTTTGACCACAAGAACCATGAATTGACAAAATGTTCTTGGAGCCTATCTTTCAAGTCAATCCTGAAATAAACATTAATTGGGTCCTACATTCTTTATGTCAATATTTGTCCATCATGTCCGAGTTAATAGTTTTCAACAGCACAAACACCCAGAGGAGGAAATGTAAGTCTCTGCCAGGAAATAACCAGTCTTACAAAATGTGTTACTATAAACTTAATTATTGTCTCTGTCTCTCTTTGTTAAAACCTAATTGTCAGCTAGTGAGTGAAAATAAGAACACACAACAAATTGGCCTGTCTGCCAACTGTTATCAGGATCAGGACGGCGGTTTGACAATTAAAAAAGGACGTGTTAAATCAAATGTAACAAAGCTTGTGTCACACATGACACGCGTTGCAAAATAATTAGGAAAAATGTCAACTAAATGTAATTAGTAGTAGATGGGCTAAATGTAACTAAAAGATACTAATATTCTGCTTTAAAGTTCTTACAGTAAAATTGTGCTGTCGTATTATGAGTGCAGTAGCTTTAAAATGCAGAAACTCAAGCCTCTTTACGAGAGTTTAAATGTGTAGAAAAACTGTGTTGTTTCAAAGAGAAAAGCATTGTGTCCTGCAGCTACGAGCTCTTTGTCCAGTTATACTGTGAACATTTCCTATGAATATTATTGTTTTCATGTTGAATAAATCTGGGTGTTTTAAATAAGCTCTCTGTCTCGCTGGAAAAATATGAACAATTTAGTCTGGTATGATCCACCAAGTCTACTGCAGTGTATCACAGTACACGCACCGCTGAATGTGTATGTGAAGTTCTTGCCTTGTTGTATCTGGGTCATGTGTCCATCCTGCTGTATTTCCTTGGGTACTGTGTTAGAAGACCTGCATGCTGCCTGTTGTTGTGAGTCGCAGTATGCTGTGTCTTGTGGAAATATTCCTGACTTGAAGAATAACTTCAGGTGTGTGTTTGCTGCTGGTTTTCTTCTGTTTTATACCCCAGTAACAAAGGAAATAGTATGTTTTTACCAAAGTGTTTAAATATCCTCACTAATTCTCCTAATCCTATGTGCCTCAATAAAGTTTTGACAAAGGAATACTGAATGATTGCTCATCTATTTGTCTCTCTTATTCTCTCAACACTTTTAGGACCAGCATTCAAAATAATTAGTCAGTCAGTTAGTCACTTAGCTTGTTAGTTAGTTAGTTAAAAATAAAAATAAACATAAATTATTATAACATTCATATAAAACTGTTTTGACATTGCCATTTATCCCATGTCCGTTACCAAATAACTGCAAATTTATAGAGGACCAAAGCCTTGTGAAAGCCTAAATGAATGAAAATTAAATTAAGGATTAATGGGTCAAATAATAAAACAATTCATTTTAGTAGGATGAAAAAGAAGAGGGATTAATAAAAACTAAGCCAATAATAAATAAATCAAACTATAACATTATTTAGTAACTGAAAATTAGTACAACAATGTTGGGTATAAATAAATATTGCACACTTCATACATATTAATGTATCTATACATTTTATTTTATTATAATTTTAAAATGGGGTATACATGAAGTCACAAATTTAACAGAATACCTGCATTTTTGTATTTGAGTCCTTATTTTTTCTTCAGCAGTCACTTGTCAAGTCTTAAGAAAACATTAAAATAGTGTATAGGAAATACATTGTGTGACAGAAAATATAATTTGTCAATGTGAAAATATGTGATGTGATTGCATATACTGTTTGTAAAGTGATTACCTTCAACATTTCGTCATGTGATTCATCTTATAATAATCGTGAAGCTGAAATAGAAGCAGAAACTGTTGTGCACGCAAACATCTAACAAATAATATTAAGATATTACATTGTGATTAGTAGCATATAACCCAAAGGTTACCAAGTTATTGATCTTGTGTAATTCTATGACTTTTTCTCCTGTATTTGCTTCATTCTGTGTCGGTTGATATATTTCTTCTCTCCATGACATTACAAACGCCCTCGAACACCCTTGGACTGATTTGGTGAACTGAGCACATACCGAGAACCAGCATGTGTCGAAATAACCGCATTAACCCGAGGCAAAAATGGACCATGACCTTTTACTGGCTCCATAACACAGTTCTGATGCTGCCGTCCACTGAACACTGGCACTGTGCATTGTGCATGTCAATATGTAATCACTAAAATGCCTCAACAGTACGGCAGCAGCAGAACACAATGAAAGTTTACTTTTCATATAGTAAGGTGGGAGATGCTGTAGTTGGAGCTTGCATTGTCATTCATAAAATTTTCAAAACCGAAATAATCTCATATTAGTAGCTACATCTTCAACAGTCATCTGGCCCTCCTGCCTTGTGGGGGATCCAGGCTTGCAGGGCCTACCCAACACAAAATGGCAGGTTTGCAACCAAAAAACAGCATTGATCACCGAGCTCAGTGTCACCCTACCCACATGTTTAAGTTGCCTAACCCTAACCATACCATACCATAACTATAGTTTATGTGCCATTACCACAATCTTTTCCAATCCTTAACCATAAAGTAGTTGCCGTGTGCAGATACTGTCGAAAGCACAAATTTAAAAAACCTTGGCATTAGATAAGAGAAAAAGAAAAAACATTATAGAATCATTATAGAATCACCCAACATTGTCAGGTGGTACATTCAGATCACCACAGTGTGTGCAGGCTGGTAAGCCGAACTTTGTCAAATGGACTCATTAATCAGCTTAAATATCACCGCAACTGTCCAACAAAAATGTGATAAGTTGTGTTTTTGTACAAGTTCAAGTATGACTAGATTTAATTATTGATCTGAACTTTTGAGTCTCAAGCCTCTGCAGCTGGCATAGACACCACTGAATGAACACACCAGAGGTGTACATTGTGTACACTGTGCTCGCAGCTCCATACTTGCTGATTATGAATTTGTTTAGGGTATACTGGCAACCGCAACATATAGATGAGGGATGTCACTCAGTTTTATCCTGGTTTGTTGGGGTCTCAGTGGACTGGACTGCCTCGGCGGCTGGCTTGCTGGCCTCCTTCTTGCTGCCTTTCTTGGAGCTGTGGTTGGGGGTCCCGTTCAGCGCGCTCTCGGAGGTGTGCAGTGTCTGGAAGTGCTTCCTGGAGCCCAGCAGGGACGAGTTGTTGACCAGCGTGTACAGCAGCTGCCAGCGACAGCGAATCCTCCGACTGCTGGTCGCCTTGCTCGGCCTATTGTCCTGAATCCCTGAAAGCATGGAGGAGCAGGCTGTCAGGGCAGAATGAGACACCAGACTGAGGGGCTGAGGGTCCACGAATACGCTGTAAGTCGCTGTATATGAGGATGTATGTTTCGAAAATCTTGCAGCTCCAATTATAGTCATTTTCATTATTTGTTTTAACAGTTTAAAGAGTCCAGGGTTCCTTCAAGGGATAAGAAAATATTCAACCTCTTCATCTGGGAAACCCATAAAACCATGTGGAGGTCTGGTTTTCCTAGTTGAAAACTATAAATATTTTGGAAAACAATAATTTCCATTGTTTCATTGCCTTTCTAAGTGATTATTCACATGTTGGGTGTTTAAACACTTCAAATGAACAGTTTTTTAGTCACAACAACGTGTGACGTTACACAATAACGTGCAAAAAGTTTGGCTGGTTCAATGCAAACTGAATGAAAGATGACATGATAACAAGCTAAACTACGTGTCTCTACCTTCCTCTGCGTCCCTTATCTTCTGTCCAACTCTGCCACCCTCGACCATCATGTCCAGCAGCAGCCCACAGAAAGCCTTCATCACCGGGTGTGACTGGCTGACCTCCACCTTCAGGGAATGGGTGTAGTATCGGTAGGCTGGATGGGTTAAAAAGAACATAAAGTCAGACTTCTGCCTACACATTTTATTTGATAATGTAACTTGATATTTAATGTAGTAAATATGTTATCGAATTCAACTCTTATCCAAAAGCTGATAAAAACTCTAAAAAATGATACCTGGGTCGTAGGACTCTGCGGTGCGGTGCAGCAGACTGATGTCAATACGACCAAGATGGATGATGTTGTACAAAGCTGTTATCACCATTCTCCATATTGCGACAATCAGTCCCACCACGGTGTTGACCAGGAACAGCAGGTACGTCAGGAGGAACAGACTCTCTCTGGAACCATAAAGTATTTCAGATGACGGTTGTCTGAGCAGATGGAGGCTCTGACCCTGACTGGGCTGGGACATGGTCACTGGTAAAGGGGCACGCCACTGATTTTTACACGTGAAGATCAGGTTACTTGGCATGTTTAGTACTACTCAGCCGCTGGTCTTTTATGGCTGGAGGACCTTTGTCATGTCTAATAAAAGAAGATTTCAAGTTGCATTACAGGAAGTGTTTTTGAAGCTTGATTCCTAGTCAGACCCTGACTTTTCTATATATATTCTATATATTTTATTTATAATAAATAGGAAGGTCTAAATGGTGTTTAAAAGTGTTCTCCAAACTGCCAGGAATAAAAGTCTAGAGGGAAAATACTGAATCATTTTTTTATATATGTATGTATATATGTATTTGTTGGCCTGAAAGTAGTTTTATTGTCAAATTAAACTCCCCCTAGGTCGCCCAGAATCCCAGAAAAAAAGTCATGAACAGAACATGATCTCATTGTCCTCAAAGCTAGTTACAACCCTGGCAACACCCAGGCTAAGCTTAACTGCCTAATCAACACACTTTACATACTAAATTAGACTGGAATTGGCTTCACATACCTGTTGTTCAAGTCTCTTGTACCAGCCTCCTTTTTGATGAAAGCAAACTTAGCAGTCACATGTTGAAGCACAGTCACCAGCAGCAGTGTGACCCAGGCCGGCCTGAGACATCGCAGGGATGGAAAATAACAAATAATTAAATGTAATCTCTGTTTTGAACAATAATCCCAAAATAAAAAAGAGCTAGATGAAAGGTTGCTGACTCACCATGCCTTTCCCACAATTTCGAAAACAATGATGTTACGACCGTGAAAAATAGGGATAATGATCACAAACACCAGGAACAAGAAGCAGATGAAAAACACAATGGTCTGAATAGCCATCCCTGCCAACACAACACAGAAACAGATCATTTTAACACATTTCCAAGAAGTATTATAATATCAT
Source organism: Lateolabrax maculatus (assembly GCA_031216445.1). Taxonomy (NCBI): domain Eukaryota; kingdom Metazoa; phylum Chordata; class Actinopteri; order Acropomatiformes; family Lateolabracidae; genus Lateolabrax; species Lateolabrax maculatus. The sequence continues at coordinate 29,389,866 of CM062198.1, forward strand.
AGTTCATTAAAAACTGCTTTCTGCATTCTCCAACTTCACTCTTCACTTCTGGCTTTAATTAAATGATAGGGTTGGCATTATTTTATATTTTTCCTATTGTCAACAAATCCCATGAAAAGACCAAAGTCCGTCTCTGCATACTTTACAACTTGTCATCGCTGTATGTTGCAGTCAGCCCGAAGCCCATTTGTTCCTGAAGATATTCATTTTTAAACAGGTCACGAATATATAGTTTTATTCTATACCTATATCATTGTATACCCAAAACAGCTGGTCACTGCAGTTTTCAGCAAACGTTAGGAGTAAATAGTGCATTTATTGGGGACTATTTTCAGTGGCAAATTTATTCATATGTGGTGCTCCAGTGAGTATTTGGTGCAGCAGGATGGTGTATGTGGGATTGAGTCAAAATAAACTAAAAATTGAAGGAAAATGTCAGCCAGTGCATCAGTGGAGCTCATTGATGTGTTTTTTAATAGTTTTTGGACAACAATGGAGTTCTAGGACACAGAAGAATAAGTTATCAGGTTTTTGATACAAACAGAATTCTTTTGATTGATCTTTTTAACAACGTTTGCTTGTAGGATTTATGAGATTTGCTCAAAATAAGAAAAATAAATACAAAAGTAAAATCAATTATGATTTTGCTGTGTATTTGAGCGTTACCAAGGCAGACGATCGCAGCCTGGTATCCTATCAGGCCCATCCAACAGACAATACCAGGTTTAGATGGACGGATGGTCGTCTGGCTGTTATAAATGCTGTAAATGTCTCCCTTATACAGTCCTTTCAGGTTTGACCTGAAATAAATAAAAAACAGTGGGACATTAGATTCAGACAAGAAGCCCTGGGAATCTAATCTCAAGCATGACAAAGCAATAGATTGGAGTCGACAGGGTTATATCAGGTGGTGGAAAACACGAAGTGACTGGCTGTTTCCAACACTTGGATGGACATGAAACTCCTGGTTGAGTCATCACTGCAAACCATGATACATTTTGCTGAAAAACAACTGATTAACAAAGTCCCAGAGAGCACTGCATGGAGAAACATCCAATCAGAAAGCTTAACAACAGTTGGTGGAGACCACAGCAGAGCTAAAAGGAGAGTGAATATGGACGTACATTTGTCAGGTGGCCAGAAACATGACTCCAAATGAATGCTAATGTTGTTCTGTATCTACAGGATGTGTAAATAGGCAACTGTTTGCTAACATGTTCATTATATCAACTTTATAAGATGATAATATGTTTGTTTACAGCTTGTTGCACTGCCCCCAGGAGGCCAAAAAGATCAACTAATTCTACTTTTAAAACAAAGAGAGATTCTTTAGTAACCAGTGATTCCTCTCTACAGGGTTTTACTCCACTTACCTGTGAAGTATCATGGACCTCATGAGCATGATGAGACTGACCAAACAGGACAGGGTCATGGCACAGAGGTAGCACACTAACAAACAACACGGTGGAAAGAAAAACAGAAATAGTCACTTATTTCACAACGAAACACTCCCAGATTTTGTTGAAAGCCCAACAGCCCAAGTAGCCCCACGTACCTTCCAGCAACCATGTATAGAAGGTCACTATTTTGACGACCTCCATCCTGTCGTCTGACAGCACGATCCCAAAGCCCAGTAACAGGAAGGCAATGTTTTCATCAATACCAGCACGGACAATATGGAGAGTGGGGACCACCAGGACGACTAACAACAACGCCGTCTGGAAGGTGAATACATGATGTATTTATGCTCCACAAACAGAAGACACTGTATATTGTCTGATTTGAGAGGTCAAAGGTCATGATGATGCTCTATAGAAGACTTACGTGATATATCGCCACAAAGGCAACACATGCTGATACAGCCAGTTTAAGTGGAAAACGAAACACTGAAAGATAATAAAAGCCATTTAGGATTTACCGTTACTGCATCGCTGCAAGGCTTTAACTTTAGGGACTAAAACATTTAGATCAGCTAATGTCAGTTTTCCACTAAATACAAAATGAGAACATGAATATTTATACTTATATGAGTGCACACACCTTTTTCCGGTACATAAATATAACTCTTGGGCACCTCCAGTATTCGCTCTGCCAGCGTTGGTTTGTCTGTAGATGAAGAGCTGAAATATATATAAACATAAAGAATAAATCAGCCACAGACTAGAATGAATGTTCTTCCTTTAAAGTTAAATCTGATGAAAATTAATCACATTTGATACATTAAACAGAGTTGTATACGCCCAAGTATCTGTACATGACAGTATATTATGAATTAAATCTGACTTTTTCCAAGAAATATAAGGAGTGGAGGACGAATTCTAATAATGTCCTTATTTAAAGATAACAATAGATTTATAATTGAATACCAATACCAATGATGAAACCTTTTTTGTGATATTTGTTCTAAAGTTTTTTAGGGGAAAAAACATAAAATCATGGCCTTATCTCCATTCACCTGGCAGCTGAGGACTTTTTCTTGAGAAGCGACTTCACATAGTTGGTGTAGTAGCTGCTGTCAAGGTCCTGTAAGAACAAAAGTCAGACTTCACATGTAGGTGTCACTTAAGATGATGTAGTATATGAGAAAGTGGCTTAGTTTTTAAGAATAGATAAAAATACAAGAAAAACCTGAAGG